>PVHP010002735.1:0-85028 GCA_004024765.1 Zapus hudsonius | reverse complement strand
CCCTTCTTATGGTATTGTTTTCATTTTTAAAATGACTATAATGATGGCATTTATCTCACTGTGATATAAAAATATCATGGATATTAATCACTCTGTACAGTTTCTGTGTTTTCCCCGTGGTAAATGTTTAGTAAATATCATTAGTAAATTGTTACTATTACCTATCCTCATAGAACTAAAGCATAAAAAGAGATGAGAGAGGTACTACCGTAATTTCCATTGAGTGTACAAAAATATACTTTTATAGACATTCCCAACATATTTTTGATGCGAGTTTAAAAATACCCTTTAATTGTCAATAAGACAGAAAAATGATGAGTCACAAAGAGGCTTATATCATTGTGACAGGACTGAATGGGAGAAGAGGAACCTCTACAAAGTCTCCTTCTGGAAGATGCCGAGATATATTGATGTCAGCCAGTATTCCATACTCACTTGCCCCTTCTTTTGCTGCAATAAGGGAAGACACAAGGTGTGGGGATAGGCCACCGTGGATGCTGCAAGAAGATTGGAGTTGTTACTGGGGCTTACAATACCACATCCCAGCCAACTGGAGGAGTTGGAAGACCAGGAGGTTGCTGCCACTTAAATAAATGACTTCGTTTAGGTAAAACCTGGGAACGCACACGTGCATGCACACTCACACTAGCAGCTGAACATAAACTAGCTTTTAATTGGTTCTGAATCTTCTTTAGGTCTAAAGAGCAATTTACAAATTAATCAGTCAATATGAAGTATATGAAGGTCTCAAATATAGTTATAATTTTATGGCAGAACTACTCATGAATATGCTTTGGATCTATGTGAACACTTCTTTAAGTGATTTCCACGATGCATTTGCAGAGTGATGGAACTCAGCTCAGGAAGTCACGGTTATAGAGCTCAGTGAGGCTGATCCAGAACATTGCAGGCTGAGCCTGTGAGAGTGGACACACCAGGGATGTCTGCTAAGCACAAATTCAATGCCAGACAATTTTCTTATTCAATAAAACTCAATGCTGGTATAGAACACTTCTTTTGTGAGCAATTATTATTTAAAATGTCTTCATTTATTACTGTACCATTTGGCCAAATTACTGGACTAAGACTACCCAAGGAACATGCAAATTTAAATTTAACTGAATGCCATATCACCATACTAAACAAAATAAAGAAAACATGTATGTTTATCTAAAAGCATTATTTAGTCTTTTACATCACTTGTTTACTTTTAGAACACTGGGGAGATAGTGTGTTGATCTGATATATTTCTTTTCCTCCATGACTAAAGATTAATCCCTCTATCAATTAATTGATTCTTCTCAGCCATGTGTTAAGTCTTTCCCTCCACTTTATCATCTTAAAGTTCAGGCACTTCTTCTCACCTGGATTCCGTAAACTTTTCCTGTAATTTCCAGGATGATAATTCCCTCTCCTATTTGTTATCTACTATCATAAATAGGAATTTCCATGCTTTATTAATTTTTTAAGAACTCTGCCTCCCTGGAAACTCAATGGAAAGGATTAGTTCCTGTTTTAGAGGTTATATGTACTCAGCAGCCCATCAAAAGTGTGGCAAGTTGACTCTGGTAGGTTAGACTGAGGGCTGGTTAGGAATCTTGGATTGGCCGTCTTAGAGCCCCAGTTCAGGTAGATCTCAGTAGCTGGCTCTTGTCAATAAGTAGTGGAGTCAGAACTACACTGGCTCTTCCCCCACGGCAGGGTCCCCCATCTCTTCAAGACACAGGATCAGTAGAGTTCATTCACAAAGTTCTCCATATCTTGACAGAAATCCACACAGGCTTTCAGACCATTCTAAGATCATGCTCTCACCAGAACAGTTTCTGCATTCAGCCCAGAAGCTATAAAGTGGATTAGAATCTGAACTCCTTAACACCTCAGCAGCAAAAGTGTAGTGCACAAGTCCTGTAATTTGGAGAACAGGTATTTTTTATGCTTTAGCAAGCATTATACTTTATTTCACTTGTGAGAGTCACAGACGTTGTGCTTTAATGAAAATTCCTTTTGCAAAGCTACTCTATGCATGCTTTTCTTCCCCCCCCCCCAAAATGACTCTTGTTTTAATAGTAGAACTCCAGTCTATCATGGTACTCCCTGACATGTAAACATCACTGAAAGTGATGAAGAGGAATTTCGGGGAGGGGGGAAAGGGTAAAAGAAAACTATTTGAGTAACAAAATTTGAGGTTGTAATTTAAAGTGATCATCTTAAGAGGAACCGGCATCAAATGAAGGCCGTTGATCTGCACATTTTTGTCATTTGCAAAAGCTAAAGGAAAAATCAAGCCCTCTGTGAAAGCAAGGATGTTCTGGCTGCCTGCAATCTTTCTATAGCATGCTGGGCACAGATATGTATGGTGACTAAAGACAGTAATTCTTTGATTCTGGACTAATACATCTCGCTCAGCACTTGATTGTAAGCCACTTTCTGAGACAGACTGAAGTCCTTCCTGGGTCGACTGGTCTTGATGAGCTCCTTAGCAAAATAAATTAGTAATTTTCAACCTTTTATTCCTCTTGCTTGTCTACTGCCAAGATTTGCTAAATAAGCCCTCTGCACTTTCTCCCCCAGCATGAGGCACAGGTGGGGCTGCTATTGAGCTGCTTGTGTTTAATTTTGGTTTAGGTGTTTAGGTGTTCATGCAGTGCTCAGCAATACCTCCTCATTTGTGCTTGCTTGACCTGATTTGCTTCCATTTCTAGTTTCTGAAAACTCAGAGGGATGATACAAATGTCAATAAAAATTAATCTCTGGCTAACATTAACCCCAGAAGACCTTGGCTTTTTTTAATGCAATTTTCTCTCAGCAACTAATTTATAACTATTTATTAGCTACTTATTAACATTCTCGTGGACCAAGGCAGATCTTTGTAAATGCTGAAAAAGTCATATATTATGGGTCATGCAAGCACTCTTGAATAATCACTCTTGTGGCAGATAGCTTCTTACAGGTGAAAGTGTGTGTTTCCTCCAGAGCAGTTCAAGCTCTTCCTGGTGACGGCTTGACTCCCACAGGGAGAGAACTCCCTGTGTTTTCCAAACATCCAGTGACACACTTAGTGGCAGCTTGAGCTCTCAATTCACTGGCTTGCCAATATAACTCTGTGTATCGTAAATGGAAGCAACAGCTACAGCTGATCCAGTCTAGGGCCACTCTTCTGAGACTGTCAGCAAAGGATTTGCTGGGGCTAAATGCCACCTTGCTTTAGAGCCCGGGACAGTGGCTCAGTCTAAAACAGAAGTACATTGGCACTTAGGTTCAACTGTATTTTCTCTGACATATCTGCTTATTATTAATCATAATCAAAAGAAATCAGTTTCTTGTGAAGATTGAAAATAATGATTTTCAATTTAACATTTCAAAACAGTAAAGCCTTCAAGGACTGAATACAATCATGACTAATGATGAAACATGGATATAATTGATCCGACTTATGATCCATAGTGAATGAGTAATTTTTGGCCTCCTTGAGAAACTATACAAATGTAGTTGAGGATTTAAGAATGAAAGGATAAAATTTGGGCATTTTTAGCTGTCCAGAGCTATGCAGAGAGAAAGGCCACCATGCTCTCACTCTGGAGAGCAGTGGCCCTAAGTGACCACAGCATTTATACTCCTGAGTGCAGTTATGTGTTAGGTTGTAATTTAAGATGATCATCTAAGAGGAACTGGCATCAAATGAAGGCCATTGATGTGCAGAGAGGAAGGACAGCTGACTAGAGAAACTGGTTGACACTACACTTGCTAGAGCCCCTCAGGTGATCAAAGGTTTGCCATGGACGGCAAAGTTAACCAACCGCCAAGGCTGGTTCTCCCCACTCCTCCTTACACCTTGGGTTAATTGGCACCCATTCATGTTCCAAATGGCTGTTTGAGTACTTTTGAATGTTTACTGTCATGGATTGATCCAGGTGTCCCCCACAAAAGAATGTGTTTTAAATGATCTATCCCCAGTTAATGGCAGTTTGGGAATTAGAACCTTGCTGGAGCTGTGTTGTTGGGGGCGGGTTTATGGGGGTTATAAGCCAGCTTCCCCTTGCCAGTGTTTGGCACACCTTCCTGCCACTGTTTGCAGTGCTGTGGCGGAGATGATGTCCACCCCTCTGCTCATGCCATCATTTTCCCTGCCAGGATGGAGTCTCCCCTCGAGTCCCCATTCCTCCACAAGCCGCTTTTGCTTGTGTTCTTTCTGTTCAGCAACTAGAAAGCTGACTGCAACATTTACCATCATGGTTTTCAAGCATGAGATCATCTGTGTAATATGTCCAGTCAAATGCACAGCACAAAGTGCACATTCAAAAGAATGCTGCCTCTGCCACCAAGCATGTCATGGAAACCTTCTTGAATTATCATATTCCTTGTCGGAATGGTAAGGTACAGTTGTAGCACTGTTCATATGGGGGAAGAATTTATTTTCATAATCAAGGACAATTATTAGAAAATGCTTTTGTTTAACTCCCTGGTGAGAGCTGAGATGTTGGTACCAAAAGCACAGCCATGGACAGAGAATGTCTACTTCATTCTATTCTATTGCATCTGGCATATTTTTGGTAAAAGAATCTGAAATAAGGAACAGGACATCCTCTGGTCCCCATTGGCTGAGTCTTCTAGCCAAGCAAAAAAAAGTCTGCAGCACTGGGTAAATATTTCATATCTTGTTGATTCATTTTAGGAAGTCAGGGAAATGAAGATAAATTTAAAAAAATAATAGAATAAAATAAAAATAAATTTAAAAGGTTAATCTTGTCAGTAACTGAACAGTAAATTATTATGTTATATTGAAAATTTTAAAGGTAAATACTGGATATTCTATTCTGCCTGGTTCTAAAAGTATTAAAGTAAATTTAATGGAAGTTGGAAAGTTAGTTTAATAAAGTAAAGAAGCTCTCACTTTTCTATGCTTTTTTTTTTGAGGTTTTATAGCAGATACGTCAATCAGAAGTGAGATTTGCTGAATATTACTTCCGACAGATATTATTATCTCTAATATTAGATCAAGTGTCACAAGGTGTCATTGGGAGAGTTGCATTGCTTTAAAGTGGATTGAGAAACATCCCTTTCAACAAGGGATTAACCTCAGTGTAATCTCAGTTATTTCTTACTCTGTTTCATGGAACTTTATTGAATAAGCCTAGTTTGAGTGTTATTTTCTTTAAAGTTCATGTATTCTTATCAGTGATGCTTTGTGTTAAGAGAGAAAAGAATCAGAGATAAAGGAAGCAACCAAGCTCAAGAAACATTCAGTAAGGTTTCATTCAGCAGCCTGCTGTTAGGTCCTTGTGTACCAGCCAGAGTGTATCACCAGTCTGTCTCTTACCGATTCACTAAACACTCGACAAGAACCATGAGGATATTTGTCAGACATTCCATTATTATATTCTTAGTGGTAAAAGAGGCTATTGACATTTTGATGAGGAAGAGAAGAGGAGAAAGAGATATAGATGGATAGATAGTTAATAAACCATAAGTGATCTTTTATATTTTAGGTCATTTTTCTGTCCTGATTTGTTATATTTTGCTAGAATATGAATTTATATTATATGAATACAGGTGGACAATGGGTCACTTAAAAAAAAACCCTATGATGCCTCAGTGAAGAGAGATGATGACTTAGAATAAAATATGTGATAATAATTTTAGGACTACACTTTTAGGCAATTTTATGACCTTTTCATTTAGCATAAAAATGTGAGTGTAGATGTGTGTGTGTGTGTGTATGTCTGTGTGTGTGTGTTTGTGTGATATTTAGATAAAACTCATGTTTCTGAAAGATGCCCAGGTAACCCCCACCACTCTTATGTGCTTAAACTGGAATATTAAACTTCCTTTGGAAAAGTGACACAGGACTGGCAGTTTCGCTTCGTTCCTTCATACATTATCAAGGTGCACTGAGATATACTTGGTGCCTAATTTACTCTACATCAGGAAAGCTAATTTTTATGTAGAAGATTGCTTCTTCTGTGTTTGATGTTAGTGATCATTGACATTTTTAATTAGAATAATGTCTGTCCATCATAACTGGTAATGTAATGTAAAGTGCATCAATCAGATTAATATTTCCCATCCCTACTGTATTGATCATTACCCAATCATATCTTTTCCTATTACATATATTCATTGCATGAAATCATATGTTTCATTGTGCAAATAACATTGATACATAGATCATATTTAAACCCCTATCACATATCTTGAGTTAATATTTCCTTTATACTATTTCTCCCTGTATATATTCACACATTGACTACTATGGCTCATCTCTGTTTTTGGAATTATTACTTTTTTCTTTTATATCATTGACATATCCTCCCCAAATCACTATAATTCTTTCTTTTATCACTCACTGTCTCATCTATCTCTAATATTTTATTTTTGGTTAGGGTCTTGGATAATTCATAGGCTACACTTAAACTTTTATAGACAGGTGATCTTCCTGTCATAGCTTTCTGGGTACTTGAGACTATAAACATAGATCACCATGCATGTATTTAATATGTTAATAGCTATAAATATCATAATCTTGAGTATCATGTTTATCAAGCCTTCTATTGGTAATTTTTTTCTTCTGGCTCAGATGTTTTGGCCAGTCTAACAGTCCTTATAACAGCAATATTATATATAAACATGGCATGTCAACTGACATTTTTATTTATGCAACAGAGCTGACCAAAAGTTGATCAGAAATTTTATATATTTATAGTTTTATACATATTGCCCAAGTGACTTCCAAAATGTTCAGTGGACATCAGTTCCCAGTAGCAGTATCACTTTTCCTAAACTGGCCATGGTGAAAAGAGTTTCATTTTTTACTTTTCCTCACATTTCACTGGTACTAAATTCAACAATATGTTTTCTGGGTTTTACTGACTTCATTTTATGTGAACACACTCCTGGAGGTGCTATTTCTTTCTTCTATTGAGTTATTTGTATTTCTAAAAATGTCACGCTATATAATTATGGCAAATGTTTATTTTAAAAAATATATGGTTTGCTAATAATGTTTCCCAATTTAAACTATATATAATTTTAAGTTTTATTAAAATATCATTATCATTATGTCTATTTCTATAAAACTGAATAAGTAAAAATCCTTCATTAATAAATATAAAAATATTCTAACTTGAGCTGGGTGTAGTAGTCCCAGCACTCTGGAGGCAGAGGTAGGAGGATTGAAGTGAGTTTGAGGCCACCTTGAGATTATGTATTGAATTCCAATTCAGTCTGAGCTAGAGTGAGATCCTACCTTGAGAAACCAAACAAAAAAGACATCAATATAATTTGGGAATATTTTTCTATGTTTTTTTTTTTTTTTGAAGTAGGGTCTCACGCTAGCCCAGGCTGATCTGGAATTCACTGTGTAGTCTCAGGCTGGCCTCAAACTCACAGCAATCTTCCTACCTCTGCCTTATGAGTCCTAGGATTAAAGGCATGCGCCACCATGCCTGGCTCTCTCAATGTGTTATATAAAGCATGGCTGGGACTTTTCTTTTAAAACTCTATAATTAGGATTGTTATTATTTAAATGTATTTAAGAAATCTGTATTGATAAAAATTGATTTTTGAAATCTTTGGTAGATAAATGTATTATTTCCTATAAGTGTACTTCACTTCTTGTGTTTCTCCTTAGATTGTTCACCTGCAGGACATACTAGAAATGTCCCAAAATATAGATTGAGCATTGGGAGCAAAAGAAAAAAAAAAGAACAGTGTACATTCTCATGCAGACCACTTAGAATTCACCAAAAATGTCAGCACTTATAAGGGCAAGTGACACAGTAAGTTTATCTTACTTTATAATGCTTCCAGTTATAGCCAATCCTCATGTTTCTCAGAAAGGAAAAAGAAAAGAGAAATTGCAAGGATTACTGGAAAGATTCAGTATCGATAAGACCTTTACTAGATAAGAAGAATGAATGCATAAATAAATAAATGTGTATCTCAATGGCTTGACCAGAGTTTAAAAATAGATCTAAAGGTCACATTAGATCTATTTTATAATGTATTAGTATCTTTAAAGTATTTTTCTTAAATAAGAAACGCATACAAGTATGTCTATGTGTGTGAATATTTACATACACTTGCTTTGAAGTTTGTAAATAAATGATCTCTTAATTTGAAAACAATGTGAAATATTTAAAAGACTTTTGGGAAGCTTTGATTTAGTTTAATTTCTAAGGTCATATAATTCTGGGTAAAATGGGTGTGGTAGTTTGAATAATGTCCCCCAAGAGAATTAAAGGTTTATTAAAATTATTAATTGTCTCCAGGCTTCTGGCTGGTGGAAATATCACTTTGGCCTACCTTCCTGAAGACTGGCCCTTTCTAATTTGGATGTAAAATACTAGGAATAGATATGCAAAAGAAGAGCAGGAACCCTGGTATGGAGTTCTGCATTTTGTGAATTAAAGTGTGTTACAGTGAGTGTGCTTGCTTGCTTACTTCTGGTGGTGGGTTCTCTCTGTCTCTGCTTCCTTCTGTGAAAGTGGGCCACCCTTTCCTTAACTTCCACTGGATGTGTTCAATAAATATATTCCTCCCCAAATCATGCCTGGCCTGAAGATTCATCCCAGCGGCCTGTGGCTGACTATGACAGATTTGGTACCAGGAGTGGGGTGATTTGCTGAGATGAATCTGATCATGTGGATTTTGATCTTCTGGAACTTGTGTGCTGGAGGAATGGACATGGACTTGGTACTTGCAACTGAAAATGCCTTCCAGAGCGGTCAGCCAAGTTTTATGGACTATTCTGGTAAGAATTTGGAAATGCTCAGTGCAGAGAGAATTGCATTTGGAGGCTTGGCTTGTGAATTTTCTAAGGGAAAGGAGAGACTGCAGAAACTTTAATAGAAGTGTGTACCTGGGCCAAGGGGTGGATGTGTCCTACTGCCCATGCCCAGAGAGTTTGACCAAGCTTGAATTTAAGAAGTGTACTGTGTGCTTGGCTATGGATATGGGACAAAGATTTAACATATGAAGTTGGAAAAACCTCAAACCACGTTTAACTTACTGGCCCAGAGACTGACTTTTGATTATGGCCTAACTGCTTTACATTGAAGCAATGGAGAAATGTCTGAGGTGTTTCCACCCAGGAAGGCCAGAAAGATGGACTGTGCAAACCCTTTGGAAAGGAAATCACTGAAAGAAAGGAATCTGCTCTTCAAGGTCATGTTTATTTTGTCCCTGAATTAACAACATGGCTGTGTCCTGCATGCCTGGTACTACTTTTGGAAGCATGAAGAACGCACACATGGAGTGGGTTGTGAAGTGCACAGGGTTCCAGGAGCCACTGCTGAGATGTGGTATTTGGAACAGGGTGTGAAGTCCCAGATTGGCAAGTGAAGCCATTGGAAGGTGGACTGTGGCTTGCAATGCAGACCCGAAGATAGTTTGGACATACCAGGACTGGGCAAGTGCTACCATGGAGTGCTGTTGGCTAGGGATGGAAGTTTTCCCAGCTACTCACCTAAGCTGGAGGGACAAAATTGAAAAATCTGGTGCTTCTGATTGTGCTATGAGACTTGAACTGCAGATGTGGATATTTGCTAATGGTTGTTGAGTTTGCATAGTCCCAGTCTTTCCTTGTTATGCCTCATAGCAGTTGGAAATGTTTTTGCTGTGCCATTATATGTTAAAAGCTTATAACTTGTTTTGATTTTATAAAATTAAAAAGTTAAAAGACAATCTTAACTTTCAGATAAGACTGTGGAATCTTTAAAGTTAGACTAAACATAATATAGATAATTATAATTCTTTGGGGGGCCAGGGGCAGATTGTAGTAGTTTGAATTATGTCCCCCAAATTAACTAGAGGTTTATTAAAATTATTGTCTCCAGGCTTCTGGCTGGCAGAAATTTCACTTTGGCCTACCTTCCTGGAGACTGGCCCTTTCTAATTTGGATGTAAAATACTAGGAATAGATATGCAAAAGAAGAGCAAGAACCCTGGTATGGAGTTCTGCATTTTGTGAATTACAGTGTGTTACAGTGTGCTTGCCTACTTGCTTCTGGTGGTGGGTTCCCTCTGTCTCTGTTTGCTTCTGTAAAAGGGGGCCAGCCTTTCCTTAACTTCCCCTGGATCTGTTCAATAAATATTTTCCTCCCCAAATCATGCCTTGTTTGAAGATTCATCCCAGTGGTGTGTGGCTGACTACTACAATGGGTAAGCAATGAGTAATGTATGGGATTTTTAAAGCTAAAAAGAATGTTGAAATTAGAAAAAAAATTAAAGGAATCATTTGTTCATAATATCATTTGCCTTAATGTAGTAAACTTTGTGAGCCAAATAATACCAAATAAATTTTTAAAATACAAATGATATTTAAAGTTAATAGAGAAACAATGTATACTGGGAAAAGTTTGAAGAAATTCACACCTTGACCTCTAGATTTGTCAATGTAAGGCTGTCTATTTGTCTTTAGTTGAAAAGATTGATTAAATGCTTTTGTTGAATGCAATAATTCATCACATATAGTAGTCTTGGGAAATAAAGATAATGGAAGTTATTTTATTCTTAAACGTTTAGGAAAAGAAAAATGAAGAATAAAAAGAAAATTGGATAGAATGGTTAAGGAGCAAATAGATGGGGAAAAAATTTCTGGCTAGGAAATATTCATAATGTTCAAGCAATTAAATGTCACCAGTGAAGTTGACCTTTTGTCCTATCAATATTTTGGTTAAGAGAGATAGTTTCTCCATAAGCTTAAGTGGAAGTGATATAAGTCATTGTGAAAAAAAAAAAAAAACAAACAAAAAAACAAAACTAAGAAAGCAAGGCTTTTCAGACGAGGATTTTATCTTCTGTCTTTGTACCTCTGTTAACAAAATCTGCTGACAGGTTTGTAGTTAGCTACAGCTACCCAGCTTGTGGTCTCCTCTTTAAAAGGAGCTTCCTCTTTTTGTCTGCATTGGACAGGGACTTTTTACATTTTTTTTTCTCTATTCCAAAAAGAAACATATTTCTTGTAAAAACTGTTTGGGGTTTGAGCGAATTAAATCATTCCTCTTCCTGAAACTCATAACCCAAAATATAAAATATTAAGAGTTTCCTCATTCAAAGTTTAGGATTTGGGCTTGAATCCTCTGAGCCAGGCTATATCAAAAATTAAACCTGCTTCCTGAATAGTCATGATATCTTGCCTTATCTTTCTTGCAACAAAAGAAAATGATGGTGTGATGGTTAAATTTTGTTATCTTGTCCTTTTTAGCAACCTTGGTTATGTTTCTAATGTTCAGAGGAAGGCAGCCCTCTCAGTAGGGGGCAGATGTAAGGTAGTTCAAGGGAGCTAGAAATGAACATCCCTTCCTGGGAGGGTAGTGCAGGAAAGAACTTTCAGAAAGACAAGTCTGGGACTGAGTTGCAAGACACCACCCTAAGGCTTTATAAAGGGGAAAAAAATTCGACACCACCCCATCGTCCTGCCTGTTTTGTTGATTGTGAGTATATGTAGTGTTGATGGGCTTCTCATTCTGCTAGGGCCTGTGAAAGGAGGCCAGCCTCTTTCATCATTATGTGACTTCCCCTGACTCTGCATCTTTAATAAATCATTTTCTCCCATAATTGTGCCTGATGGGTGACTATAACAGTTTTGGTACCAGGACCTTGGGTGATAGTGGCTGAGATGAATCTGACCATGTGGATTTTGGTTTTCTGGAACTTGTGCTGGAGGAATGGACATGGACTTGATATTTGCAACAGGAAATATCTTCCACAGCAGTAAGTCGTGTATTATGGACTATTCTGGTGAGAACTTGAAAATGCTAAGAGTATTAGGGAAAATTGTATTTGAAAGCTTGGCATATGAAGATTCTAAGGGGAAGGAGAGACTGCAGAGAACATTATATAGAACTGTGTTACTGGAATAAGAGTTGGTTGTATTTTATGGCCCATGCCCAGAGAGTTTGATCAAGGTTTAAATCATGGACTGATGTGTTTGGCTAGTAATACGGAACTGAGAATTTAATATTTAAGGTTGCAAAAATTGCAAAGCAAGTATAACTTACTGGCACAAAGACTGGCTTGAGTTTTCTGAAGCTGCTATTTTCAATGCATTAGCTTAGCGATGCTAAGAAAGATAGGCTAACTGTGCTACATTGAAGAGCTGGAAAACATGCCAGAGGTGTTTCCTTTCTGGAAGGACTGAATAATAGACTATGCAAACTCTTTTGGATGGAGATAGCTGAAAATAAGGAACCTGCACTTCAAGGTCACAATTTATTTCATCTCTGAAATAACAACATGGCAAGAAATGGATGCATGGAGTGTATCATGAAGTGCACAAGGTTCCAGTGGCTGCTGCTGAGATGCAGCATTTGGAAAAGTGTGTGAAGTCCCTGATAAGGCCAGTGAACCCATTGGACGATGGACTGTGGTTTGCAACCAAGACCCAGAGATGTTTGGTTATACCAAGACTGCACAAGAGCTACCGGGGTGTGCTTTTGGCTCAGGATGAAATTCAAGCTGGAGGGACAAAATTGGAAAATCAGAAGACTATCAGTCATTGGTTGTCATGTCAGACTTGATAATTGAATTGCAGATGATTGATATTTGCCTAATGGTTGTTGAGTTTGCATTGGTCCAGTCTATCCTTGTTATGCCTCATTTTCTCTGCTCTTAGCATTTTCAAGTTCTCACCAGAATAGTCCATAATACATAGCTTACCACTCTGAAATCCATCTTCAGTTGCAAATATCAAGTGATTTCTCTGGCGCCATTATATGTAAAATGTTTTGATTTTACAGAACTCAAAGTTAAAGGCACTTACTTGTGTTGGGTAAAGATGCATTTCTGGTTTTATGTAGAGTAGTTCTATCACATTAGATAGAATCATGATCATCTTACTGTCTTCAAATGGATCTTAAGCATGATGTAAGAAGATATGGTTTGATGTCAAGTTGACAAGGGGTAGAGTTGTGATGGTTAAGTTTTGTTGTCAACTTGATCTCTTTAATAATCTTATATGTGTCTCTGATATTGTTCATAGGTAGGCAGCCCTCTCAATAGGGGGCTAGATGTAAGGAAGCTCAAGGGAGCTACAAATGAACATTCCTTCATGAGAGGGCAGTGCAAGAAGGAAATTCCAGAGACTCAGGAAGCCAACAAGTCAGCGAAAGGACTGCAAGACCCCATCCTAAAGCTATATAATGGGAAAAGAAATAGCTCTCTTCCCCCTCAATGCCTCCCTATTTATTTTGTTGGTGTGTGTATGGTGTTAGTGATGGTCTGCTTGGACCTGTGAAAGGGGCCAGCCTCTTTAACTATTCCTGAACTGCCCCTGGATCTGTAGCTTCAATAAATCCTTTCCTCCCATTCATTGTGCCTGGTTTGGAGGTTCATCCCATCAGCATGTTGGCTGATTCTGACGGATAGCTATGGGGATATTTCTGATTGCTGTTGATTTGATGAAAAATCATTGTTGACCCCACAGTGGTCCTCATTAGAATTGTCAGGAGGAAAGTGGGGGCATAAGAGTATAGCCAGGTGGGAATATGGCCAATTAGTTATGTTTTCATCTATGATATTTATTAACAAGAAAATTGAAATTGAAGAAAAGCACACAGAAGATTGTGACATTCTACCCACCATTATAATACCTCAGAGAAGGTACAATGTACCTTTCAACTTGGAGAATGGATGAGTTAGTGTTGGAGAAAAAAGAATATTTAAGATATATCAGATGAAATCTAAGAAATAATGATATTGTATAGACATTTCCTGCTAACCTACATATTCCTTTAGGGCCAGGATGTCAGTAAAACTCACAAGTGCCAGAAAAATCCTGAAATTTACAAGATTCAGAAGGTTTCTCCCCAGGGTTTTACAAACAATAACAAGTGCTAAATAAAGGCAATGCTGATCATCTTAGCTGCCTGTTAGCTGTGCACAGAAGCAGCTGGAATGAGTCAGTGATCAAGTTGGGGTGAGTTTTCGAGTGCTGCAGCTGCCTTCTGATGGAAACAATTGTCAGGGAGAGCAGGCTGGTCAAAAGAGAGGAATAGAGATGCAATATATTTTTTTTAATTAGAGCTTAATTATTTTTATCAATTAGAGTTATAACACTGTCTCCAGGTTGCATTGTGAGGTCAGAAAGAGGGAGAGAGAGAGAGAGAGAGACCACAGAGTTCTGAAGGAAGCTTCTTTCTAAGTATATTTGTGTAAAGGGATGGTTCTACTCCATGTTTCTCAGACTATATGTCATGATCCACAGAGATGGTAGAGTGGGAGAAGTAAATGACCAAAATTCTCTAAGGGTGGGTCATAGTGGGTGTTGGCATTATGCAGTGCCCTGTTTCTAGATAATAACCAAGGTCATAATTCAAGTGGCTTTGTCCCCTCCTCCTGCATGGCCCTGGTCCTGGTAGCAGACTATACTACAGTGGTCATCTCTCTATGTCAACACCTTTAAATCAAATTTTGAATCATCCACACCTCTGTAAGTAAATGTAAGGATCCTACTGGCTCACTAAGCTTGACTTGGATAGAACCATTTCTTTGATCTGTCATTGGTTCCCCGTATTTGGAGGAACAGACATTTGTTTATTTGCATTTTCCAGGGAAAAGTGATAATAGATAATGAAAATGTGTGTGTGTGTGCGTGTATATGTGTGTATGTGTGTGTAGAATATTTGTGTTTTGTGATATGATGATGTGTGTGGCATAAGCACATGTGTAAGCAGATGAGTATAGCCAGTTTATACCTGAGCAGAGCCCAGCGGAGAAGGTCAGGTATAAACTCAATCATTTAACTGCCTGTTTTCTTGAGATGGAGTCTTTCTCTCAACCCAGCACCCAGAACTGCTATTTTGGTTTTTATGTCAGTGAGTCCCAGTAATTCCCCACTGGCTGTTCCCTACCGCAGGACTGGGGTTACAGACATACATGGCTGCACACAGATTTTGACATTCTACTGGGAAATCAAACACAGGCTCTCTCAGACACTCCCAAGCATCATGCTTTAGAAGCAAATATTCTTCTCTACAGAGCCATCTCTTCAGCCCCAGCAAATAAAAATTTCTATATAGGTTACTTACTATGTTTGGGAATATCTTAAAATTTGAACTATAGATATGGCTCTGTTACTGACCTGTAACAGTAAAATTATTATGGCAGTTACTTTAATTTCTATTGAAAAACCATTTTAACAAAAGCCCCACCTGTGCAATCAGTTATGATAATATCACTAATACATTCCATTACAGGAATAGCTACTTAATTGTTCAAACAATCTTATCAATGAACACTCACACTTTGTAGGTCTATAGTCAATGCTATTTGGTCCAAGTAGAAATATTCTATCTTAGTTTTGTTTTGTTGGCTTGTGTATGTTTGTTTTCATTTAAATCATTACATGGAATCATGTTGGTGAGAATCTATTGGAGATAATAAAGAGAAGGGAATATCTCCAACTATTTTGGATTTTTGAATATATTTTATGTTCATCAAAAGCACAATATCCTAAATTTATAAATAAAACAAAGTAATTTTTTATTCTTTTTTTTTTTTAAACAGGGTCTCATTCTAGTCCACGGATGACCTGGAATTTACTATGTAGTCTCTGGACTGACTTGAACTCATGAAGATCCTCCTACCACTGACTCCTTGTGCTGAAATTAAATGTGCACCACCACACCCAGCCAAGCAATGTTTTTAAAGGTCATACATTTGTACTTTCATGTACAGTTCTACAGAACCGTTTTTCCTTTCAATTAAAATTGCATTTAAATCTAAAAACTGCTCACTTAAAATGATTATATTCTGAAGCAATATAGTTAACTAATTCTTCTATATAGATACTGCTCCATACAGCCCTCATTTTAAACATATTCCAGTCCAATTAAAATTAGTTTAAATTTAATGTCAGAAAAAAATGTGAGGGAAATTTGACACTGTATTATTACATGATTCAATCCTTAATTAAATATGTGTTATTGGTATTTTTGGAGTTCCTGAGTTATACTTTTGCCTGTATTAGTACAGATATCTTGGAGCAAACGCAAGTGTTAAAAAGCTGGTCAAATTCCATGGCATGCCAGTTGTTTTGGTTACCATCTTGTTGTTAGGACAAAGTTCCTTGAACAAAGCAGTGGATGGGAAGAAGAGTTTTTTGGGAAGTTAAGGAGAGGTTTACAGTCTGGAGAGGATTCTTCATGATGGCAGTTAAGCATGGCATGAGCAGAGCCTCTGCCTCAGCAGGTGGCAAACAGCAGCAGGAGAGTCAGCTGAAACTCTGACAAGGGGGAGCAGGCTACAACATCCCTAATCTGAACTCAAACAACATACTTCTGCTAGGAAGGCTCCAGTTCACAAAATACCTCCAGCTGGTGAACAACATTCAGAACATGAGTTTTTGGGAGACACCTGAGTCAAAATACATCATCTTATAATGTCCAGTCTTGTGACATTCAATGAATTTTTTTCTTTTAAACTAAGTCTAAATCGGTCTTTCAGAGAGCAAATCTATCATATTTAAATTTTATGAAAAGTGTTTTGGACTCCCAATGCTATCACATCAATAAATGCTCAAGTTGAAATGCAAGTGAGGTATCTGTGTTAGTGGTTACAGCTTGTTAGAGACCTCAATGGGAGACAATTTAGGGGACCCATTGATCAATGGAATGTGTTCCTTATAAATTATTAAAATGTGTTCTGAAAAAAATGGAGAGTATGTGTGTATGTAAGGCTGTACAAATAGTCTGTTTGGCAGGGATGACACAGTTGAAAATTAAAATAACTTTACCCTACCAAAAAGGCTATCTGTTTTATAGGTATTCAAATCAGTGAGCCAATATAATAAAGCATAAAGAACAAAATTTTTAACATTAGTCTATCTAGCTTTGAACTTTAATTAATTTAGTTTCAAGGTATTTAGCTATGATCAATTAGAAAAAAACTAGCTTTTTTATTTTTTTTACCTTCATAAGTTGCCATCCATATAATAAGAAGGAACTAATTCCTTCCCTTTAATTTGAGGGTTACATTTAAAGTAAAGAATGTTAGTAAATTTCTTGTCATAAAACTTTTGATCAATAAAGGCAAGTTGTTATTGTTTTTCTGCATGTGGACTAAGTTCTACTGGTTATCAATCATAAAAAAACAATGTGTTTTTTTTTTTATTTGCCAAGGCTCAGTGTCTCTTGCAAAAAGGGGTGGGAAGATTTTAAGAGCCTCAAGGTGGGTTGAAACAACCTGAGGCACTGCTCACCCCAGAAACAGAGGCCCTAATTACTCCAAAGTGAACCACAATAACCCAACTGAGGAGGGCCCTCAGGAAAATGGAGACCAGTGGAGGAAACATAGGAAAACCTGTGTAAAAAAATAATTAATTAATTTTAAAATGTGTGATTAATAAAAAAATTAGAAAATATTAATTTCCTAAATCAATATCATTTTTGTATAATAAAACACAACATAGTCATTACAATAATGATGTAATATTAACAATATGGACATATATGTTCATGTTACATTAGAAGATAAAAATGGTATCAAACCCATGATAATTTAAATTAATAACATATAAGCATATACATATATTTGCAAACATATGAATGAAAAATGTCTATTATTTTTGTCTCTAAGTAAGAATTTTAAAAAAATCTTAATTTAACAAACATGATTTAAACACATACTAACTCTATACTAGGGAATTATAACAAATTCCTTTTAAAAACTCTGAGTTCTACAATGCCAAGTGCTTTGAAATGTGTACTTAAGGGGACATGATATTTGGTCACTTTTGAAATACTCCTCTTTATTGCAGTTATAGTGAAGTCAGACTTTGTAATTCATTTTAAGCACCATCGTAATAGAAACATGCAAATTCATTCTCAGTAATATCAATCATTTGTATACTATTGAGTATATGTTGTGAAAGAAAAATTCAATTATAATAACAACAATAAATAGGCTGGCATATGAAATATTAATGTAACCAACCAAATCCAATAGATGTCTTGCCCTCCAGGGAATAACACAATGAGTGAATAAGAAGAATACAGTTAACAAAAGTTTGGGGTAATTTATGAAGATCAACCATAGGTTGATCCACAGTTGAAGTGGCTGCCATCACTTGCATGAGTGAATGAAGATAGAAAGCAAGAACACTTGATATTTTTGAACAATGAAAAGATATTTGTGTAACTACCATGAAGTTATGTTTTTTAAGGGAAAAAATTTATTCTGCTTTTTATCTACACTTGAGTAGTCAAAAGTAAGTGGTATATTTATAAAACCATAGTTTACACTAATTTGAAAATTTTAAAGGACTGAGGAGATTGCTCAGTGGTTAAAGGCACTTGCTTGCAAAGCCTGCCAGGCTGTGTTTCAGTTCCCCAGGACCCAGGTAAAGCCAGACAAGCACCTGGAATTTCTTGGCAGCAGCAGGAGGCTCTGGCATAGCCATGCTTTCTCTCTAGCTCTCTAAATAAAAGTATTTTTAACAATCTTTACAATTGAGAAAGAAGAAATGTTACTTTTATAAAATTACTCATGAGTAGAGGGAAGAAATGGGTTAAATTTTCTATGAATAAACAGATTTTTTAAAAGATCCTAAGGAGACAGTGAGCAATTATTTAAAGAAAAGGTAATAGCAACATATTAAGAGTTACCTCTGCAGACACATTAAGCCCCAGTGGTACTAGGAAGTAGGTTTGTTTTTGTTTTACATGTGAGCATCTTGAAGAACAAAACATACTAAGTAACTAGCCCAAAGCCACACAGGAAGAAGTCAAGCTAAAATCTAGCCAACTTCCTATAGCCCTTTACACTGAGCTGCAGGAGCTGCCACAGCTTTGCAGCATGGCTCCAACACCACCCAGCCTGGAACCTTTTCAGGCCCATGAGAAGCATGATGTGAGGAAACTGACAGTGAACGTCATCATTTTCAAAGCCTATGACTTTGATCAAGCCAGTTAACTGAAATCCGTGTTACTAAAATAAGGAGACTGAATTAATATCTACTATTCTTTCCAGTTCACATATGTAAAATGTTATCTCAAAATTCTTTTATTTATATCTCAGTAACTCATTATGGAGAAAGGTTATAAACCAATCTGGTGGGGCATGGAAGCTTATGTCTGTAATCCCAGGACCCCAAAGCTAAGCAGGAAGATCACTAGTTTGAGGCCAGTCTGAGCAACATAGTGAGATTCCATCTCAGAAATGAAATGAATAAAATATGAGAGGTGAATTTGACATGAAATGTGGGCAAGGGAGAACTGTCAAGTAGTACTATGTCATCGCTCAAGAACTTGCAAGTTGTTATAGACAGGGAAGCCAGAGTGGATGGGGACCAACATTATTCACCAGAATTTTTTTCCTTTCTTGCGCTTTGATTCCCCGTCCCCTCACCCCTGCAAGACTACTTTTTGCACTATTATAATTGGAAAGAAAACCTGTTCTAGAGAAGATCAGTGGTTTACCAGGAGAGGAAACATACTCGGCGAAGGTGAAATATTCAACTAGAGAGAAAATAAAGAAGAGGAACTTGCCAAGTGTGGAGAGAGAAAGGAAGACAGAGCTTGTGAAATAAGGGTCAGGTCAGCTGTCTACCCCATTCTGTTCAAGTTTAAGAATCTCACTCACACTTCAAAAGGGCTTGAAAAAGCGAGGCTGCCAACTGCAGTAACTGCCTGGTTCTCTTCCTTTGTGGTAATGATACTAGGCTCAGAGTGGTGGTGTCTCCCCTGGGCACAATCTTGTTCTCCAAGTGGAAACTCGGACTTAAATGAGAGGCTAAAATAAACTTCTAATAAAGCATGACATCAGATTTGAAATTCCAGTAATTTTCACTTTTATTTTAAAGCAGATAGAAATCCAAGGGCATGAGAAAGAATGTTAAACTCCAAGTTCAATTAATTTTTCCTGTTGTCCTAAAGTAAAATGTATTAAGTCACCATGGGAATACAACAGAGATCCAGTAACTTTTGCTCCTTGAATTTAACTTTAGCATCTATCTGCTGTTCAATAGTTTATGTGATAGTCACTTTGCAGGCCTACAAGAAGGGTATTCAATCTGTTTTGTCCTGCTATTATAGGCATGAGATAATCAATCCTGGCCAGTGTTTAAAATTTACACTCTAGATCTCATAGGCATGCTGTTAATTTTTGCTTCATTTTATACTAGAAAGACTCATAATCCTGGAGGCTGTGGGAAAGCAACCATCTAGGTTGATTGTATTTGTCTGGTCTCACATGATGATGACTGTTTAGCATATATTCCCCTCACATCTATTCCTTTAAAGAATCTCTCTCTGCCCACATCCCCTCTATCTGAATTTGAGGGGTGGGAGGTGCCAAGTGTGCTGTGTCTGCCAACAGGTGGCCAGGCACTAGATCAGTCTCCACAGTCAGCAAGTTCCCATCTGCTAATTGGACTCTCCATGTGTTCTTTATGCTGATGAAGCCAGCTGAGCTTCAAACCTCATTCTTTGTGGGCAACCAGCAGATGCATAACAAGGGAAGCCAAAGGGAAGCTGGTCATTAGAAGCTATTCTAAGAAGACTCAGCTGGAACCTGTTTTCTCTGTGTTTTAAGTGCTCACCTACTGCTTCCCTTGAAAGCTTTTCCAAAGCTTGTCAATGGCATCAAACACACCTGATAAGGACACTTGAACCTTTCAGGCAAAATGCTTATGTCATCCAATTTGTTTAATCTTTGCAATTTATTTGGGATGGAACAATTTTGTGGAGATTATGAGCATCCTGGATTAACTGTTGTTGGTTTTTGAAGTTGTTGGAATATTTTATAGAAAACCACATCTTACTAATAGAAGTCAAAGTAAGTCAGTGAACTATAGCATGAAAGAGTTGAAATGAGAAACCGTATAACACAGAGTGGTGGTACAGTTATTCTCAGGTGAACCTGCAGGTGAGCATGCATAGTTCCCTGGAAGCTTGCAGGAGACATGGCTCAAGATGAGAAATCTACCTTTTGGAAAAGATTCTCCTATGCCCATGTCTCAGTTACTGGAGTATGTTGTCTTAGCTTCAGTCAATTCATTTTCAAAAAAAGATTCGCATTTTCAAATGGTCTTCAAGTACATTTCATTTCTTTCATTTTCCATTCCTATTCTGATCATACCTCATACTAGGTGGAATAAAAGGTAGGAAAGAAACTCACAAATACAGAAAACAATCATTTGGAATTCTTTACATGGAATACAATCAATCAAGAGTCAGATAACCTATCAAGAGCCAAGTGGACCCAAGTTGTGTTCATTCAGAAACTAAGCAGGATGGTCTGTTTGAGAGTGTGCATTAAATCACAGCATTTTTATTTAATTGAGGTTTGAAGCCTGCAGAGGCTCCCAGCAGTCACAAAGGCAAAACTGTCTCCAGGAGCTGTAGGTGGCATTTGAAAAACAATGAAGGACAATTTCCAGCTGAGTCCATTTTTATCAAACATCATTTGTCCCCTAAGGGAAGCAGAAACCAGTGGAAGTAGCTTCAGCTACAGCCCACATACTGTGCAGGAGCCCCAGAACAGAATGTCCTATGTCCAGGCCAAGAAGGGGGCACATTTTCTAGTTGGCTGTGTGGACCTGGTTGGGCACTCACTGTCAGACACTTCCTTGTTGGCATCATCAGTACTGATTCAAGCTGTGTGAGGAATATTGAGAAGCTGCCCAAAGGAGAAGCCGAGCTGTCCCCAGGTTTCAATCACATCAGATCACCAGGAAGGAAAAGGGAGAAAGTTCTCCAGAATAAAGCATGTGCAAATGGTGCTTTAACTCATTGAGTGTCCTAATAGAAGGGACATATTACTTCTCCTAAAACTACAATGTTTCCATTTCTTTTCCAAGTTGGATATTTCCCATATTCATTTTTGTCCCTTCAACCACAATTGCCTACAATTTTCATAGCAATTCAGTTCTCATAGACATAATCAAAAAATATCAAGCCAGCCTTAAATGATATCATCAATTACAGGTTTATTCATGGTTATTCTAGATGCCTATCTATACCTCCATGACTATAACCCCAGTAGTTGGAGAGTGAAGCAGGAACATCACATGTTCCAGGAAAGCCTAGGCTACATACCAAATCCTCAATCTTAAAAACAAAATAAAACAGAAAGCAACACTCCCTTCCCTAGACAAGTTTGATACCATTTACTTTACAAGAAAACATGGCAACAGGCTGGAGAGATGGCTCAGCGGTTATGGTGCTTACCTCCAGTGCCTAAGGACCTGGGTTCTATTCCCCAGTACCAGCATGAGTCAGATGCAAAAAGTGGTGCAAACCTTGGGAGTTCATTTGCAGGGACTAGAATCCCCAGTGCGCGCTCTCTCTCTCTCTCTCTCTCTCTCTCTCTCTCTCTCTCTCTCTCTCTCTCTCTCTCTCTCTCTCTCTGCAAATAAATAAAACATGGAAAGGTCCCATCTTAATGGCCTCCTATATTTAGCCAAGATATCACCTGCCATCTCCTGTGTCTACATAAATTCAAAGCACCCCCTCACCCTGACTCAGAATTTCCAGGGATGGTAATCCTGGTTGAACACTTTGAAAAGCTTTCAGGAGGCTCAGGGGCACATTCCTAGGCAGGAAGAATGGTTTGTATCTTGTCACCTAGACATACTTGGGAGTCTAGTGCCCTCTCTTCAACATCTCTCCCCAACTCCTATTCAGTGTACCTCCTAAACAGACCTGATACCTCAAGATGTCTCCATTTACCACTCCATTCCAGCCATGGGAAAATTTGTTTAAGTATCTGCAGCTGAGACTTTATAGTAACTTCAACTATCTTACACTTAAAATTCCTTTCTGTACACAGAGTCAGTCCATAAAAATAATGGAAGAAACACACACTTCAGAGAAGGTTAGCTCACATACCTCAAGTGAAGAATGGTGGGGCTGAGCCAAGGAAGTATTCTGGAACTTCGGGCACACACTAACTTTATCAAATGTTACATTAGGCTCTTCCTGTCTGAAACCACTCAAACACACTGTCTGGTTTCATTTGATTCTAGAGCAACAATCTGATTGTAATTTATTTTTGTTCCATGACATGGCAATGACTTGATTAAGAGAACACAAGGTTCCAGTTCCCTGAAGTACATTTATTCTTGTGAATTACCTTCTGATTGTGTTTCTGTGAAGATCTGCTTGCTTCAGGGGAAAGGACACGATCCCAAGGTTTTATTTTTATTATTATTATTTTTTTTATTTTTCACCTATCACAAAACTTTCACTCCATCCACTAAGCCATCTCGGTTTTCTACCTTTTATAGCTCTCCCTTAGAGATTAGTAATAGCCTTCTAGCTTCTTGGCTGTGGTCTGGCTCTCTTCCATTCATCCATCATCACAATGTTTTCAGATGACCTACTTCAAATGCAAATCTTGTCGTTTTATTCACTTGCTTAAATTCCTTTAATGTCTCTCTATTGCCCACAGAATAAAGTTTAAATTGCTTAGCTGGGCTCAAGGTTCACTGAGATCCATCTATTACCTACTTTTTCAGTTATGATCTTTTGAGATCACTCCCACATCATCATAGATGTCTTAATTGGAGATCTTTATCCAGGTTACACATTTCACAACTCTGGGTTTTTGCACATGCAGTTTGTACTCCTTGGAATGATACTCCTTTTCTCTCTGCCTGATTAAAATAAAGTCATTTATCTGGCTATTAAATAGCTAGGGACATTGTCTTGAATTTTTTTGGATACTGGAAAGTGGATTATTCTTTTATTCATGTCTATTTTTTGGTAATTTTCAACTTAATAGGATTTATAATCACCAGGTAAACAATTTTCTAGGCATGCCCACAAAGAATATCAGAGGCATGACACCCCTCAGTGACAGCACTTGTGTCAGGAGAACCCGGCTGAAGCCTGGGCTATCCATGGTCCCCTACCACAAAGACTGATCCAGACGGCCCACGGAGGGGGATATCCTGCTGACTGGGGATGGGGAAAGGGGGAAAATGAGGAATTGGGGATAACAACTCATTGTTTGCCCATTAAACAATGTAACTCATTGTGGATAATAATTAAAAAAAAAGATTAGGTTACTGGAAGTAGGAAGATCCAACCGAAGTGGGCTGATTTTCTGGACTGTATTAAAAAGAGACAGCTCACTATGCATGACCATCCATCCACCCCTCTCAGCTTCCTGACAATAGATGCAATATGGCCAAGTGCTTCTATTCATCAGGCCTTATAAAGGATGAGTCAGACTCCCTACAAGAAGTCCACGAGAAGCTTCTGTATGAAGCTATGAAGGTGAACCCAAAGTCGAAACGGAGACATCAGGATGTTCCAGTGTCAGACTGTGGTCTATGGAAGCCAAGAAAAGATGCAGGCATGGAGAGATTCTGCCCTACAAAAGGCTACAGACAACAGAACTAGAGGGATGGGGTTGCCTGGACTCTTTGGAGCTCAGATGATTCTATCATGAGTCCCCGATACCTGACTGAGCTACAGGATTTGCTGGTTTTCCTGCTGGGTTTGTTTTGTCTTTGGCCCAATCTTTCCTTGCCTATTACATTTCCTCCGTTTAGCATATTAATAATTTCTCTGCACCATTGTACGCTGCAATGTAACCTGACTTTGACGTTCCAGGAGCTCACAGTTAAGAGTTTGTCTGGGTCTCAAAGGAGACTTGCACTAGCACTTTGGAAATAGCTGAAACTAGTTGACTTATAATAGCTAAAAGTTAGGAGGATATCTGTCATTGTACTAAGTACATTTTATATTATGCCATGGCCATGAGTCTATGGGGCCAATGGTGGAATATTATTTCTGTCAGAGGCATGGCACGCCTCAGTAACAACACACTTGGGTCAGGAGAACCCAGCTGAATACTAGGCTATCCATGGTCCCCTACCACAAAGACTGATTCAGATGGCCCACAGAGGAGGATATCCAGCTGACTGGGGATGGGGGGGGGGCAATGAGTAATTGGGGATAACAACTCATTTTTGGCCCACTAAACAATGTAACTCATTATGGACAATAAAAAAAAAGATGAAAAAAGGTGATATATTTTTGACTGGGATATTTGAAAGGTCCAACCTAAATGTTGGCAACATCATTCCATGGACTGAGTTCCTGAGCTGTATAAAAAATGAGTACGAGCTGAGCACCAGAGCTAGTCTGTTTCATGACTGTCGATGTAATGTGAACAGGTATTTCACACTTGTTCTGCCATGCCTTCCTACCCTAATGGACTGTAATGTTGAAGCGGAAACCAAATACAGCCTTAATTTTTTTCCAGGTTAAGAATTTGGTTATAGCCACAAGCAAGTAACTAGTTCCCATACATAAGTACACCATCGTATATCTTATAATGGAATCATCTGGGCTCCAAAGAGTTGAGATAACCCCATCCCTCTCTGACAGGTTAGGGTGACTGGGACCCAAAGGTAACCGGGACTGACTTTGAACTTGTGCTTGCAGGCAGACTCCACTTATCTCCTGCCTTACCTGAGCCCTCCCTTTGAGTGGAAGGTGTCTCTTACTAGAGCTGAAACCTAATCCTGAAACTGTGATTGGTCAAAGGCTGACCAATCAGCTGTCCCTCTGGCTCACCTGGACCTGAAGATATAATTACCTGGAGAAGGAAGGATTGTTCTCTTTTCCCTCCTGGCTGCCCAGCAGAGAGGCATCTGAATCTCCAGGCCTAGGTAAGACCCCCTTTACCACAGCCCTGGTAGCTGTGGTGAGGGGTCTGGGGCTTCTTTCCCACATGAACCTTTTTTCCTTCTGATGGGACCCTTCTTATATTTTCCCTTCTTTCACTTGTTTGGGTGGCCAGCACAGATTTCATAGCCATGTGGCTAAAACCTCCCCATGTGCTCTCCTCAATAGTGGATGGAGATCTCTGTAACTTGTTATTTCCCCTTAAATAAAGCCTCCCACTATACCTTATCCTCTGGTGGTGTATAATTCTTTAATTTTATATGACAAGAATCCAGGCACTCTTAAGTTAAAGTGCGTTGGAACTAGCTGGGGACATCAACTTTCCTGTTACATCTCCATCTCTCCTGACTGTATTTTTCCAACTGAACCAACCATGTATAATTAAGCTCATTAATTTATTATACCTTCCTTTATTATACATAGTTTCAAAGGAGTTTAGTAACATTTTTTCCTCTTTTGAAATGAGTACAATCATGATATTTTGTCTATAGTAGAGTAGGCACTTAGCATTTTTTGACCAAAGTAAGAGAATTTAGTAACTTTATATTGAAGTTAAAAACAGTAACCTTTATTAGTGGCTCATTATAAGCTGAAGGCATCCCTGGGTCCACTTTAGTGAATTGCTGAATAAATCTCTTATCTTGCAGTAGAATAGAGAGAAAGAAAGAAATTCATGGGAATGAGAATTCTAATGCCATGATCCCACTTAGAAATCAAGTAAACTGGAATAAATACTAACAAGAAGAGCAATAAATTAAATTAAATCAATATTCAAGCTGTATGCATTATACAGAATCATGATTCTATATTGAGCAGTTACATTTATTTTAATGTCTGCTCTTTCCATAAAATATATTTTAAATATTCTGTTAAAACAGAGATATTCAGTATTGAAAAGAAAGAGAGAGAGAGAGAGAGAGAGAGAGAGAGATTGAGAGATTGAATGGGAAAGAGAGCAAGGTAAAACAGAAGTTTAAAAAAATCATTAAAATTTGTATTGTCAAGATGATTTAGCCTGGCATTTCTTTTTAATGAGATCATGATTTTATTCTTTAATGACATTTATTTTTCTTTTTGTTTCCTGGCATTTGTATGAGGTAAGTTTTATTTCTTCTGCCTTTGTTCTTTTTTCCCCTCTTTATAAATACGTTTAAGGGCCACTCCACCTGTCTCCTTGGTATTGCCAATACTCAGCAGAGCTATTTGGATGCTAACAAATGCTATGAACCGCAGGTGAACAGGCCTGACAACCGCACAGACAGCAAAGCAAACCCTTTCATAATAACAAAGGCAGAGGCTGGGGAGTCCCTTTAAACATGATATTAATCCCCTGTATTTTCATTCCTAAACTAGAGCTGTTTAAAAAGAATGAATGTGAACTTGAGGGCCAGAACTGAAATCTCCTGAGAAATCTTGTTTTGGTTAAAATTAAAATAATTTATGATAACAACTTAAATCCTGTGTTTCTGCCCAAGACACATTAAAGTACTCATTAATACATCCCAACACATCCTGTTACAGATATCTACCTTTGTAGGTAAAAAGCATTTTATCAACTTCATTTTCTATGTATTTTTCGGTTTTTAAAAGAAACAACAATGATCCATCCGAAAGACAAAGCTTAGTCCAGAGATATGCCTGCTGGGACTGCCAATTCAGAAGAAGAGACACAAGAAGCAAATGCAGATGGCATTCTGTAAGAGACAAAGAGGTGACTTATTCAATGGCAGAAGAGAGACCGTGTAGGAAGTCCACATGGGGAGTCAACTGGCTTCTTAAAGTTCCTGAGAAAAGTCTGAGAAGAGATTAGAAAAGGAATTGTCAACATGATTCACACATGTTTGAGTGAGAAGATGGAGTTGAGAACAAACCAAAGCAAAGACTAAAGAAATAATAAACATAAACAATTTAAAAAATAACATTTCCTGGCGTGGTGGCGCTCGTCTTTAATCCCAGCACTCGGGAGGCAGAGGTAGGAGGGTTGCCGTGAGTTCAAGGCCAGCCTGAGACTACATTGTGAATTCCAGGTCAGCCTGGTTAGAGCGAGACCCTACCTCAAAAAAAAAAATTGCCTTATTCATGACTTTACTGAGACTTCCTATTGGGATTGTTGGTGGGAAAAATCTCTCTCTCTCTCTCTCTCTTTTTTACTTACAAAATCTCTACCTCAAAATCTTATTTTTTTTTTTTCTTGCACACCCATATGTCCTGGGTTTGGAAAATAAAGGATTTTCTGTCGAAGGAGAATAGGAGAAAGCTAGATTCTTTTAGGCAGTTTCAGTCAGGGATTAAGGCCCAGAGGGAACAGGAGAAGCCACCCTACATGCCCTCTCTTCCTTAAAAACTTGGTAGAATTGGAACTCATGTCTGACCAAGACTGATCTAAAATGCCCCCTGCTATCCATAGTCTAACCCAAACTGGCTGACCAGATGTGGGCAGACCCAGGTAGGTGGGCTCTATGGTACTAACCAATCAGGTTCTCCCCATGCATACCTTAATCTGATTTTACAAAGGTGACAGTTTGCTTGCCCACCCTCTTGCTCTCTCTCTTCCTTTCCAGAGACCTCTGAGCAGTTTCTCAGCCTTTATCCTATGTGGCCCAGACTCCAGTGAGTTTAGCTCGTGTCCAAACCCAGCAGCTTGGCTAGGTGGGGATGGGCATACATAGCCCTGTCTCTTCATCCTAGCCTCTCTGATCTCTCTGCTTTAGGATGTTTTCACATAGTTACATTTACAACTTCCCTATCATCTCTGAATCCACCACATGCATATTTACAATCTGGATCTACCACTTGGGTACTCTAGTTAACTCTTAGCTTGCCTCCATGGGAAAGCACACAGTGGATGCCATGTGTGTTCCTTCGAGGTCTATTTCTCATCTATTTTTCCTTAAGCTCTCTCAGGTTGCTCTCTAACTTCCCTCCAAGGGAAACCACACAGCAGTCACTATGTGAATTTCTCCAAGATTCCACCTTCTGCATATCCGTTGCTCCACTCGAGTCCTTGAAGCCTCAGTTTCTTTTAATTTTCCATGTGCTACCAGATCTTCCCTTGGAAACCTCAGTTTCTCTCAGAGATGCTTCATTTTAGCCTCTCTCTAAAAGCTTCTGCTTCTTTCAGATTTCTACTTTGCCTTAGTCATCAGCTCACACTGCTAGGATAAACCTCCAAATCAGGCACATTTAAGGGAAGAAAGGATTTACTGAAGCTAGAGATTCAGGGGAAGTTCCATAATGGTGAAAGAGGCTGACCCCTTTCACAGGTCCCAGCAGAGAGAGAAACCCAGCACTAGCAACACACACACACACACACACACACACACACACACACACACACACACGCATCAGAAAACAGAAGTGAGCTCCTCTGAGCTAAAACTCTGCTTTACATATATATCTATGGTGGGAATTCCAGATCTGCCCCCAGAATCACCTTAGGACTGGAGGCTACGATCTTCCTAAGGTGACACCTCCTCTAGTTAACCAGCTGAAGACAAGCTTTTAATAAACTCCTGAATCTTTGGGGGACATCCATTAAAATTACCATAGTACTCCCCTGGCTCCCACATCAAACATCTGCAGTTCAAGTCCAATATAATAAACAGTGCTTGATAGTCTCCGTATTTTCCAATTCTACCTCTCCAGCTTAGCTGAGTAGCTGGGGAAAACTTCCATCCCTAGTCAACCGCTCTCCATGGTAGTCCTTTCAACAGCCCTCGTATATACACATCTTTTTCAGCTCTCCATTGCAAACCAAGATCCATATTTCCAATGGTTTCACTGGCCGACCAAGGACTTCACACTCAGTTGCATGTATCATATCTCAGCAGTGGCTCAGGGAACTGTGGGCACTTCTTGACCCACTCCATGTGTATATTTCTCATGCTTCCAAAAGCAAAACCAGGTAAGGCAGTACACAGCCATGTAGTTAATTCAGAGATAAAATAAATCATGACCTTGAAGAACAGGTTTCCTCCTTTCAGCTATCTCCTTCCAAAAGAGTTTATAATCATTCACTCATTCCTGGGTGAAATGACCTCAGGCATCCTTTCCATTGTTTCGATGCAAAGCAGGTGGCCATCCTTAATCATGGTAAAATCTCTTTAATAAAAGCACCTCAGCAACCAGTCTTAATGCCAGTAAATTTTAAACTTGTTTTGAGTTTTTACAACTTTAAATCTTAAAATTCACAGTTCCAGATCGTTAACCAAGCACATCAGTACATTACTTAAATTCAACCTTGATCAAACTCTCTGGGCACAGGCAGCAAAACAGTCATGTTTTATGCAAGTAACACAGTTCCAATAAATTTATCTGCTTTCTCTCCTTCACCTTAGGAAGTTCATAAACCAAGCCTCCAAATGTAATTCTCTCTGCATTTTCAAACTCTCACCAGAATAGTCCATAAACCTTGGCTTTCCACACTGGAAGGCATCTTCAGTTGCAAGTACCAAGCTCTGTCTAAATCTTCCTCCAGCATACAAGTTCCAATAGACCAAAATCCACATGGTTAGATTCATGGCAGCAACTTTACCCCACTCCCCAGTACCAAAACTGTTGTAGTTGGCTTACACAGCTGAGATGAACCTCCAAACCAGGCATAGTTATGGGAGGAAAGGATTTATTGTAGCTAAAGATCAAAGGTTTCTTCATAATGTTAAAAGAGGCTGGACACCATCTCTCTCTCTCTCTCTCTCTCTCTCTCTCTCTCTCTCTCTCTCTCTCTCTCTCTCACACACACACACACACACACACACACACAGAGTAGTGAGCTCCTCAGAGGTCAGACTCTCTTCACATATTTATGGCTAAAATTCTGTTCCACCCCCAGAAACACCTTAAGAATGGAGGCTAGGATCTGCCCAGGGTGACACCTCTTCTGGCTAAGCAGCTGGAGAAAACCTTTTAATAAACTTCTGAATCTAATGGGGAACATCTACTCAACCTCACACACCTCCTTGTGGCACTTTCCTTGAAAGCCTTAGTTTCTCTTAGATGACAACATTTTCTGGTCTTCCTTCCCAGATCTAAGTTCCCCTTAAATAAACTCCATAATTCATAATAGGTCTTTCTTGAGTCTGTCTTTTTATTCTTCATTAAGGATTAGAACAGAACCCAAACTTGGGTTTCATAAATCTGGGGATGCCTCCTGAACCCCTCAAATCCTGCATCTCTGTTCTCTCTATACCTCTGAGTTAATTTTCAATATTTTACTTCATATGGCCTTCAATCCAGTTTTAAAATCAAGTTCTAATAAAACATAGTTTCTTCATTTCAGATGACACTTCTCTTAGAGAACCACACGAAGTCCCCTGAAAGGAAATATATGTATATGCTGTGTTTACACACTACCATGTGCATCCCCATGATACAACCATAATATGATTTAGAAAACATGAAGTCATACTATCAACCACCAGAGTCTTTATAAGAGTCGTCATGCGAAGACTGTTTAATGGTGGGAATCACAAAGGGGAATGTTCTTTTATATGAAGCTATGCCCGATTCTCTCACACAACCATAAAATTTTTAATTCCTGATCTTTTACTTATAGAATTACTGCCAATTCATGGTATTAAAAAATTCTTTCCACATCAAGCAAAATCAGAAAATTCATTTTTAAAAGACCATACACACACACACACACACAAAGAGAGAGAGAGAGAGAGAAATAGAGAGAGAGAGAAATAGAGAGAGAAAGAGAACAGATCCTTTTGCGACAGCTTCAGGCAAACTCCATAGACCCCCCTTCCCTTTAGAGGGAGGTGTATCTAGCCAGATCTCAAACCTAGAATCAAAAACTGATTGGTCAGGTATAGACCAATCAGCTATCTCTCTGACTTACCTAGTGGAATTTTTAAAGCTTCCCTAGAACCAAGGTAAATCTCTTCCACATGGCATCTTAGAAGGAAGACTCATTTTCCAGGTAAGGTCCCTCATGAGGGGGATTAAAGATCTCCACATATAAACCTTTTTTTTTTCTTATGATGGGAGCCCTCTATTATATTTCTATTTCCTGCCTGTTTAATTAAACAGCATAGATTTTGGCTAAAACTTCTCCCACGTGTTCTCCCCACACTGGTGGCTGGAGAACTCCATAACTCCCATGTTCCCTTAAATAAAGTCTTCCACTATATCTTAATATCTGGCTGTCCATGATTTAATTCTTTAACTTTGTAGATAAGAATTTAGGTACTCCTTAAATTTTGGGGTGCATTGGAATTTTTGCTGGGCATTATCTGAATTCCAACCCCCAGTTCAGTCCTTACATTCTGAAAGTGTTGGAACTGGCTACTCCATGCATAGCTCCTGGACTTCTTTCAAATCCAAGCCGAGGAACATAATAGGATGTTTGTGGAAGCACTCAGAAGTGAAGTGCACTGCAGCCCTGTGAGGTGTGCTCATGCACAGAAAGGAAAATAACACTCAGAAGAATTGTATGCAGTTTTTAACTACATCATTTTAATGTTAAATTTGGTGATTATTAGAAAAATCATTCCCAACTGGGCTGAGTAACCTTGACAATTCTTGTAATGCTAATTTTTAATCTAAGTTAAGTAAGCACTCCTTTTTCAACAAAACTACCAAGAATGTCTTAAGAAAAAGATTGAGATTTTTCTCCTGCTTATGTGTAATTCTATTCAAATTGCCTGTGATTAGGAAATGCTTGCATTTGTATGAAAGCCAGAATAAACTAGGTAGGAAGCAGGAAGGTCTGCCTTTAATACTTTCATCAATTGAGAACAAATGATTACAACATGAATATGCACGTGGATGCACACACACTTGTACACAGGAGGCAGAAATGTAAATCAAGATCTACTTCTGTCCAGAGCCCTGAAGAGCAGCAACAAAAAACCAAAGCCTCATTTGTGGCCTTGATTCAAAATAGAAAAATAAATAAATAACCCTCAGAGAAAGATTGATGTAGCTGTAAACATTTTAATGGTATCTGGAGTTAAAAATAAAGTGTTTTACAGTTTGTCTTTTCATCCTGTTTCTCTTCCTTAAGTGTGAATCAGATCGATACTCTCCAAAGAGATTGACAGGGCTGTTCTTATCTTACTTTGCTAAATACTTTACTAAACAAAACCTCAAGATGTACTGAAATTTCAAACAATGCCTGAACTCAGAATAAGCAAATGATTAAACACACAAAAATATAGCCCTACTAGTATGAATGTAGCTATTCGTCGTGTTTTGTAAATTTAATGGTTAGGATTATTTTGAGGCAGTATGTGTAGTACTGTGCAGGGAGAACAAAATTGATTTCCATTCTGATATTTCTGTTATTAGCTTATAAAGCTATTGGGGACTCAGAATCAACCTTAACCTAACTAGACCTTAGTTTCTTTAAAAAAAAAATCCATGATAGGAAAATTCTTTACTCATGAACTTGTTTCAAAATCTAAACATAAACTAAGGGACAGAGGAGGTTCTGACATAATATTTATTTTTATTTATTTTATTTATTGGTAAGCAGAGAGAGGTAGAGAGAAGAGAGGCAGACAGAGAGATAGGCATGCCCGGGCCTCCAGCTGCTATAAATAAACTCCAGATACATGCAGCGTTTTGTGCATCTGGGTTTGCAAAGGTACTGAGGAATTGAACTTGGGTTGTTAGGCTTCACATCTCTGAGCCATCTCTCCAGACCCAGTTTCTGACATATTTAGATAATGGTCGATAATGTTGGAAATACTTTTATGAAGATGTGGTAAGGAACAAAGTATATGAACCAGTTATTTCCAACAGATTCACCCTCCCACCTGGACAGCATCTCTGCCCTGTGCACCTCTGTCAAATTTATTTAGTAAGAGGCTTCTTTTCATCCAACATGCATAGATCCTTTTCCTTTATGAAGACTACGAGAGTTAATATTGCATGTGGAATCTGTATGCAACATTAATAGAACTTATGCAATCTTATCACTTTTGTCAGGAGATGAGGTATAAGACTCTGATACTGGCTTACTGGTTAAAAGTGTTCCCAGCACAATTCTGTTGAAGGGAGTTCAGATCCTCAGAACACATGTAATGCCAGAGAAGTACTCATGCCTACTACCATGAAGAACAAACAAAAAACAAACAAGCAGAAACAAAATAAGACAAAACCAAGAATGAACCTATCTAATGCAAAGAATCAAAAATAATCCACAAAGACCCCAAAGTTGTACTAAAATATCTACACCACAAACACACCAAACACATATAACCAAAAAACAAAACAAGAAAAGAGAAAAGGTATTTGTCATTCCACCCCCCAAGGAGAGTTTCTTGGCTGTTCAGAACCCCATTCTTTCTATTAATTGCCCTGTGGGTGAGGACGTGACAATCTTCTTTTAGATATTCTCAAGGCATTGGGAGACCATAGATCATTTCTTGGGCATTTCTTAAAAGAATAATCAAAAGCCATGAACAATACTTTATAAAATGTAATAAATGGACATTGAAGGCATGTAATACAAAAGTGAGAAACATTGTGAAATAATGGCTGTCAACTCAAGTATTAATACAAATGGCATTCCTCATGGCTAACCCTCTGCGAACTACACTGGCCTTGACTCCATCATATTTTGCATGAAATGTCTGAAAATAACTTTTGGCTAGAATTTTGCATGTTGACAAAACAGGAATCACTGAATGTGAAGGTGGAAATAAAAATGAATTTCAAGGAAGGAAGTTTCTACTCCTCTCATTTTTTGTAGAAAGAATGGAGCTGGATACTATGGAATATTTTATTAAAGATAAATTGCACTCAAACAGATTTAGGTAGAATGTGAAGAAGAGACAAAAAGAAGCCTGAAGAGTCTATTTTTGTCATAAGATGTTTTCTAGTCAGAGAAAATGCAGCCCAATTCCAGAATCAACTTGATGCACAAATCTCCTTAGACACATTGCATTAACACAAATTAGTAAACAACATTGTTTGGTTCAACATAGTATTTTGAAACAGATAAAATGGATATCTTTGAAGATTATATAGGAAAATTTAAAGAAATGTAAGGTAGCAATATTGAGTGTGAAATTGCTAATAACTATATATTTGACTATGATTACAGCTGCTTAAAACATCCAACTACATGACATTTGCTAATCATATTTTAAAAGGAAAAACTGATACTTTCAGAATACTGAGTTTCAGTGGTAAGTGTATCTTTATTTTGTGGTTATGTGATTTTAAAAACATAATTTATTTATTTATTTGTAAGCAGAGAGAGAGAGAGAGAGAGAGAGAGAGAGAGAGAGAGAGAGAGAGAGAGAGAGAGAGAGAGAGAGGAAAGAGAACAGAGAGAAAATGTGCACACCAGGGCCTCCAGATATAGCAAACACATTCCAGACACATTGGCACTGTGCATCTGGCTTTACGTGGGTACTGGGGAATGGAACCTGGTCTGTTCATTAGGCTTTGTAGACAACAGCTTTAACCACGGAGCAATCTCTGCAGCCCCCTGTTAAGTAACATTTAAAATAGTCTCCATGATATGACTCAGGCCTGTTTTCACATCACAGAGAAAGGGCACTATTGGTGGGTACAAATAGATAATCACTAGGTCATATCTGACTATATCAATGTAAGAATTATAGTTGTTTCCCCAAGAAAATACCTGGAAACAAATTAGCTGCCTTGATTAAGGCAGTGTGCATCTTCAGTCAATTTACACCAGCCCACTTTATTTAAATGTGTGAAGTGAGCAGAGTAGGGATTAAAGGCTGTTACCGAGAATGGAGCTGAGCAAGTTTCAGGGAGCATGGAACACAGAAAGAAAATTCTCTAAAACAGTCTTTTCATATCATATATATGTGTGTATATATCTCTATACATATATATGTGCATTTATAACACATTTGTATAAAGTAAACATATATGTGTGTTTATATGCTTATGATTTAATGTAGGTAAGCTTGAATTTGATGGTTTACATCTCAAAACTTCTATAAGGTGTGGTTGTGCGTGGGATGCCTTAGGTGACATAAATAAGAAAGTCTGCATAAAGTGCATACAGAGCACTGCAATGCCTTCATAAAGGCAGGGACACGAACGTGTTCTTCTACCCACATGACCTCAGCACAGGCTAAACACTGATCCAATAAAAGGCCAATGAGGATTCAGTGAGGTGATTGTAATGTTATAATGATTCTATAAGTATACTGAGGAATAGATGTGTATGGGTGGTATATTTCCTAGTCAAGGTACCTTGTTACTTGCTAGTTTCCATAATAGATCAGGTATTGTGTGGAATCCCCATATGTGTATTTACTTCAATATGTCTTTATTGGAGATTCTTATTCTCAATTCTAAATCAAGCACTTTTATCTGCTGAACCAATTTCCTGACCCCACAATTCCCATCGGCATTTCCAGACCAACTGGAAGATGACTCAGCTCAATGTCTGAGAATCATTATACGTCTATTTCTGGAAGGATGTTTTCACAACACTAACTATCATGTGATGTTTGTCATCATCATGCTTTCAAGCTCTTCCTGCCATCCAGGACTAAACGTGGCATTATGTCCCATTCCATTGGTTTTACTCTTTCTTCCCATTTCAAACAAAAGGGGAAAAAGGGAGTTTCTCATCTCTTCTTACCTTTCAGTACTGTGTTAGACCTTTCCTCAATTCCTTCGTCAATGCTACAGTAAGTTATTACTGTATTCACACTTCAAAAGAAGAGTAAACAAAGAAAAAAAAAAGATAACGTGCAGCTTGCTAAAGCACCATGCATTCTCTATGTTACTTTTTGGTTACTAGATTTGACTCAAGTATTGTGCTTATCAGAAAAAAAATATGGTGCTAATTTTTTTGAAACTGTGAAACTTAAATTATATTGTAAGACTGCCTCCAATTTATCACACTTTTTAAATCTATTCTCCTCACAGAATATATATCTTTTAAATGGTATTCGTGTGAAAGATTCATTGGAAAGGTAGAATTAGTGAGTCATACTAAGAATGCACACATAAAATGAAGAATCATTGATTAAAAGACTGTTCAAAATTTAAAATGGGTTATATAATAAAATTTTGGATTCATCTTTTTTCCTTTATTATTACATTTTACTGTAATCACTAACCTTAAGATTATTCAATAGTTATTAAGATAAAAATGGTCAGATATATTCATGAAAATGACACTTTCTTTTCCTTAGTAAATTCTGTAAAGTTTCATTCTGGGCTTTGTATTTCCTAGACTATAAATACTTGGGTGAAAGTTAGCAAATAAACTATCATAAAATAAGAAATGGACAATATACTTGTCCTTGAATTCTTTCCTTCAGAAAAGACATAAATAGAAGGAAGTTGTGACTATATTCAACACTTAATTGTTTGAATTTGCGCCAATTAAAATCTTTCAGATAAAAAAAGTAAAATGTAGAATGTACTATGGAGCAACTGCTTAAATCTTAAACATGATTTTTTTTGTTAAATAAATAATTTACATTTGTTTACATTAGAAATTTTATTAAGGAATTTTTAAAACAATGGAATACTTTGAACACCAAGAACAATATGATGTGAGTGAAAAATTGACCAGCGCACTGAAGTACAGAATGAATCCTCAACTGGAACACAAGTTTGTGGGTCTGAGAAGAATAAGTAAGTAGAAGACATGACCTATGGTAGACCTGAGCACCTGCTCGTGTGCCTGCAAGCATCAGGTGTGCACGTGCAAGTGTGCCTGCAAGCATCAGGTGACCACCTGCACATGTGCCTGCAAGCAACAGGTGAGCACCTGCACGTGTGCTTGCAAGCATCAGGTGTGCACATACAAGTGTGCCTGAAAGCATCAGGTGACCACCTGCACATGTGCCTTCAAGCATCAGGTGAGCACGTGCACATGTGCCTGCAGGCATCAGAGGAGCACCAGCATGTGTGCCTGTAAGCATCCAATACACAGCGCTTATGTTCATAGCCTAGAAAATTGCAAATGCAAGTTTCATATTTTCACATCAAGCAATACTGACTTTTTAATTTAAAAGGCAGCTTCCTGTGTGTGATTTTAAATTGTTTCAAATTACCTATTATATTTAGAATATGGTCATCTTTGTTCCGACATTTTGAAATTCAGCAATAAACAGTAATCTTGGTTTATGATTAAAACAGCTTCATAAATTTTGAAGAAACTAAATTACAGATTATGACTTTTTCCAATATACATTAATCTCAGTGGAAATCAAATTGAGCTAGTGTTTTGGAATGTAATACAGGAATATAATTTGTTTTTATATTGGTCCTAGTCTTGACCTAAGTATTTAGAAATCAATACTAATATTATGTTTAATGGCATCCATAAATGTCTTTATGTAGGAAGTTTAATTTTGTGGTGTAGCTACAAATGCATTTTTAAGTACATGAAGAATTTTAAAAGGGCAGAAGCAAATTTAAACGTGTTATTTACATAAATGTAAAATATTTTTCTCTCAAGTGGAGAAGTCACTTGACTGTGGAATCCCAGGATACCAAGGAAGCCAATTCATCTTAAAAACTAGGCACCTGAAATCTGTCCTGAGAGAGACCATGCCTTGATGCCCTCGTGGAATCCTTGCTCGGATCCCCACTTGCCTTTGCCCCCAAATCACAGTCTCTAAGGCCTGTTCTGGGTTCCGCTTCAGATATGGCTGCGGATGAGAATGACTAGGGTGGTCTTTTGGATTGGGTGTGGAATGTCCCCATGACCTTATGTTTGTGATTAAACCTCATACTTGTTCTGCAGCCTGTGGAGCCTTAGTGGTGCAACCTTGCTGCAAGATAAATGTCACTGGGTATGAGCTAGGAGTCTATGACCAGCCCCTTTGCCAGTACAAGGGGATCATTCAGACCACTTCTTTCCTGCTGCAAGGGTGGTGTGATTCCTGCCTGGCTCTTTGTTCTTGTCATGATTTCCCCACTCTTATAAAACTTCCCCTCAGAACTGTAACCTGGAAATCAACTCTTTCTTTATGTAAACTGCCTCTATCCAGCAACCAAGAAGTGAGGGAATTAAGGCAGTTCATCTAACTGTGGTGTTCAGCCTTTTGGAAGTCGTTTGTGAGAGACACAGGGGAGGAGGTGGAACTTTGGACTAAAGTGCTTTCCAGTGATGTAAGCAGAGCTTGATGGGCCATTCTGCTGACACATTGAAAGAGCTACATGATGGGCTGGAGAGATGGCTCAGGGGTTAAGGCACTTGCCTCCTGTGCCTAAGGCCCTGGGTTCAATTTCCCAGGACCCACATGGGCCAGACCTACAAGGTGGTGGCCCTGGTTTGTTCTCTCTTTCTCTCTCTCTGTATCTCTCTGCTTGAAAATGAATAAATAAAATATTAAAAAAAAGAAAGAGCTACATGAAGAGAGAAGTGCGGACTGTGAAGGGCCATTTCAAAAACTCCCTCTTAGCCCACAGTCCAGGTAAATCAGAATCATGGTATGTATTTCTTGAGGGAGAGGAAGTGTCAGCCATTAGTATTTTATAAAATATCCTATGCACATTTGTTTCTATGTACATACATAGTCCTAGACAAGTCATCTTTGTTTTCATTTCTCTTGCTCAAGTTGGGTCTCCAAAATACACAGTCCCCTGCCTAATTTTCCAGTCCACAGGTACACATTCTGATCCATTTTACTGGAGACCTTATCTTGGCCCCAACCCCAAAATTCCTGTGGACCAGACCTTATGAGTCCTTTTTCTGTAGATCATAATAGCGGTGGACTTCTTTCTTTGCATAGCTGTTTTCTTTGGACAACTCCAATTGCCTGTAATGCCTCTCTCTCTCTCTCTCATTCTTGTCTCTACAGTCACTTTCTACACATCTATCTACCAGAGTGAGATCTATATGGAAAAAAAATTATCAAGTCCCTTCCCTATTGAAAGCCCTCCAATAACTTCAATTAAGACTCCCATTTTGAGCTAGGATGATGACTCAGTGGTAAAAGGTTCTGAAGGCTGCTGCCCAGAGGTGAAACCTTGAGCATTTGTGCAAAGCTGGACATTCCCAATGAACATACTGTAAGGAGAAGCAGAATGAATATAATGTAAGGAGAAGCAGAGCCAGGAGAATCAGAGAGCTCAGGTGCCAGCTAGGCAGGCCTTCTCATTGAGAGAGAGAGAGAGAGAGAGAGAGAGAGACCTGAGTACAGGTGGAAGGAGAGGACCCACACCCCCAGGTAGTTCTCTGGGATCCAAACAGAAGCAGTGGCCTGTGTAAACCCTCTCCTCCATTCACGTGAATATATAAACATACACACAATAATAAAATGTTTAAAAAAATATGAAGAGATCTCCATCAGCAGGCACCCCATGCATCCTCCAACCTGCTGTCAAATTTATTCCTCAACTGCAATTACTCTTTAGAAAACTAACACACTTGTTCTTGTTATTTTCCACAGTATTTATCCGTTAATAACTATTTCTTACTTGGCTACATTCTCTCAATACCACCAATAAAATTTCAAGTAACTTTTTTTTTTTTGCCTTGATAGACCCTCTAATATACCCTGAATCTTGCATTCAGACCTACCTGTTTTTACACACCATGGAAAGGGTACAGGGAGGCTCATTATTTCTTATTCTTATGTTATGCATGAACCTAAAATAAAACATTGAATACATGTGCTACAGCTGTAGAATTTTCCTAAACCTTGATTTCCTGGACACTGTCCTTAGGTTTCTTTTATTTTTGATCTCTATCATTTTTATGACAGTGAACAAAAATTCTCACATAGATTACTTTCCATTTTCATGGATAATTGAGAGGTAAAAAAGCATTATTATCTTACCAAGTAAGCAAATTATTTACTTTAAGCATTATATTAAGTCACAGATGCATGGATTCATTGTGTTATCAAGATAAATGCAAATAATTATTTCTGGGAATTAATATATATTTAGTTAAGTATGCATCACTTAAAGTATCTACTTACAAGTATATAATAATACATATTGATCTTTATTAGAAATGAGTTTCATACTTTTTCACACATTTGGTAGAAACATATACATGGAGTTGTGGATGTGGATGTGAACCAACATCAGGATATAAGGCACCCTAGTCTTCAAAAATATTCTTGTTAACAGGGTAACCAAGATTACCCCAGAGGCATAGTGCTAGAACAATTGTCTCTTTCTGTATTGGTGCTTGGTGGGTTCTCTTTATCCCTAGCTGTGAACAAGTCAGTATACACTGAAATATAACTGTCACCTGAACTTTTTTTAAAAAAATATTTTATTTATTCATTTTCAAGCAGAGAGAGATACATACACACGAGAGAGAGAGAGAGAGAGAGAGAGAGAGAGAGAGAGAGAGAGAGAGAGAGAGAGAGAGAGAGAGAGAAAGAGAATATATGCACCAGGACCACCACCTTGTGGGTCTGGCTTATGTGGGTCCTGGGGAATTGAACCCGGGACCTTAGGCACTGGACGCAAGTGCCTTAACCACTAAGCAATCTCTCCAGCCCTAAACTTTTTGTTTATGTGGAATATATTGAGACATTTGGCTTTCCTTAATTATGTTACTTGAAGCACTTATATGAAATTATCATAATTCTTTCAACTCAACAAGAAATTGAAATAGACCACTTGTGCTCTAGACAATTTTATTGAGGTGAATTTTTTAGCCAATTAACTATGAGATTTTATATCTTGGAAGATTGTGTGTTAATTGTTCTAGGAGGATTTTTATTCCATTTTGTAAAGTTAATAGATAATAATAAGGTAATAGAATAATAATAGAATTAACAATAAATTAATAGAATATTCTCCCTAGTATCTCATCTCCACATAGCTCCTAAAGAAGGGTTGGATCATGTTTTTACCAAGATAACTGTACTGAATCCTCAGATCCACTTATGTTGGTGAAGGGCAATGGAGAATATTCACCAGGCCATTCTAAATGCCCATCATTACTATATCTTTAACACACATCTGATTAATTTAAATTATTATTCTTAACTAAGATTAACAAGACATATTAGAGACAATCAGAACAAACAGCTTTCAGTCAAGCCATCATCAACTCCAAAAATCCTTATTAACGAATGATCATCCACTTCACCTTCTTTTATATTCCTGGAATCTCTAGATTATTGAATGTCAAGTGTTTGGATCAGTACGCTGTATTTGTGTTTCAAAAGGAGTTCAGCTAGATTATTAAACGGTGGCTTATCAAGTGTATTCCCTTTTTCCAACAAACAAACCATTGATATTCTCCCATAAAAGGGCTTTTGACTTTAATAAGTTTAAATTTACAGATCTTACCAGCACCATGCAATTGAAAAGTAATTTGAACTCAACAGGATTTAAGTACAATTTCCAGAAGCATTTTTCCTGGACTTACTATTAGAAAATTAAATACTAATTTATTTAAGTACATTAAGCTATATCATAGGTATATCACATTAACACAATTAAATTTATCACATTATACATACATATGTATGCACATATACATATCTTTTCATCACTGCTGAGTGGAGAAATCATTTGTAAATGTTAATGTTGCATGTTTTCTACCTTCAATTTTTAAAATACAAATTCTTAAAATCCTAGTGATGCTAACCTGTATATTCATGAAATGATAGTGAAAAAAAAAGGTCATATAGTCAATAGCAAGTCATTTTAGGAAAATGTGTTCTTATCAATATTTGAAAATCTATCATAGTTTTTATGATCAACTTTATACAAAAATCATTTAGGAGTCAAACCTGATTCCAAGACCTGTCTACTTACCTTGAGTCTAGATATTTTATTGTCCCCTTATTAGAAGCATCAAGTGTATCATGGATCTTTTGAAAGATAGCTAGTTTCCGTCCTTGAGTCTACTATTTATTTGAGAAGATCTTTAGGACAAAATCAGACATTTTACCCCAGAAATGGAGAAATGAGAGAAAGTAATTTCAAAGTAAAATACAATTTAGTAATAAGTAGAATATATTCATTTTAGTAGTTTCATTTGAACTCAGTTTCCCCCAGAAGAGTTGCTCATAGCTTATTAGTCACATATTTTATTCAATATTTGCTAAGTCATTGCATTATACATCAGGAATGTAACATATGAAGAAAAAGTCTTTAAAAAAATAAAGAATGGAAAACTCTGCTGTGGTTTTAATTATGTTCTAAGTTAAGAAATAATAGATAAAACAGGAGTAGCAGTATTTACAAAATATTCCAAACCAAGAGCCATATCTTAAACCATATGCTTGTTTCATTAACCTATGACGTATAATTTATTTCCTATCTCTTAGGTTAAAAAAGAAATAATATTCAACGTTGAAAATATTCAAAGGTATAATAGAAGAAACTTAGCAATTCTTTAAAAATCTGCCACTGATGTATCTAATAACCTATGATACTGAGAATATTGTTGTGTTAACAAATATAATTTTGAGCCAATAAAAATGTTTGAAAAATCTGTGACTGAATTAGCCAAAGATTTGATAAGGAAAATCATGAATAGTAACCAACCTTATTAATATCATGGAAAATACTTTTAAATAAAAGGAAGAAAAAAAACCCACCCCTACAGATACTCAGCTAGGAAAATGAGAAAAACATTATGAAAGAGGAAAATTAAAACTAGCCTTTTAAAATAACAAAAATGATGAAAAAATTTCAGACATTTTATGGAAATGTTTAGAGACAGCCACATCTCTTCTCAAATCAATGGAACTATTTGACAAAACTTGGAAGTTGAAGGAGGAGAAAGATTAATGTATGCTTTAAATGTAAGGAAAGGAAAGACAATCTACAAAGCTAACATTTTAAGACTGAAAGAGTGTTAACTTTGTTGGCAGTTTGGCTTGAAACAATGTAACATTAAATTAATTACATGCATAGCTGCAAAAATAATATCAAGACATACACCAGGATATCAACACAATCCAAAACAGAAGACCAGACAACTCAAGAGCTCAACAATAAAGCAGACCCAAAACTCACCCACCATGACTCAGGGAACTGAGTGGAAGAGGGGGAGGAAAGAGTGTAAGAGTCATGGTGGGAGAATATCCAGAGACATTGCCCCCCCCAGCAATAACACACAAAGAAAAAGAAAAAAGAACTGGCAAACTCTGGTACAATTCATGACCCTCTACCCCATTGGCAGATCCAGTGTGCCCACCAAGGAGTGCTCACAGCGAGTTGGGGACAGAAAGTAGGGAAATCACAAGCTTTGCTCATACAATATATCTGATTATTGGCAACAGATATGTTAATAAAATCATCAAATGTTAGACATTATTTTGGGTAGTATATAAGTCAGAGAAGTATAACATTATTTAACTCTCAAGCTCAAATCATGTTAATAATGAACACAAGTAAATCATGACATGCAAATAAAATGTTCTATATTTTTAGTGAAATAAAAATAATCTTTAAATCTATAACTTTATATGTGACAGAAATATAGATAGAATATTATTTGGAAACAAAAGTGATACATACAAAAGAATATGCAAATAAAATAGAATTTTAGATAACAAGTAACATATCACAAGCATAGTCTTCTCCAATTTGAATTGAAAATTATGGTCTGGGAAAACTAACAATTGTCTTTACATTTGTTGGAGGTCAATTTAGAAAGATTTTGGTCAGTGCCTATCAAAATTTATTCTTCCTTTTCCCAGTTATTGGTTACTTCCTACACTGAGCTGTTGATGAAGACACCTACATGATCCCCAAAACAAGACAGGCTTATGTCAAATCTCATGAATACCAACCCCAGGCAAAGGATAAGACCCTATTGCTGAAGAAACCACAGACTGTCTTCACATAACACCAAGAGACCTTGCTGGATCCAGAATGGTAACCAGTTCCCAGATGGTAGCATGTGTAGTGCTGCAACCATGACAAGGGATATCATGGGAAATTGACCAGTGATATTCGGAGAGCAGAGGTCACTGATATACAACACTGGATGATGCAATGAGAATGCTGAAGACACTGCTATATGGCAGAGACCATTAAGCCAAGAAGTGCTCATCTGTGCAACAGTACCTCTAAACTTAAGTGGGAAATCAACAGCTTCTTAATTGACTAGGAGGTCTGCTCAGTCTCAGGTAATGCTTAACTGGAACTGTGATCCATGGTAAACCCATATGAGGACCAAGATCCTGGGCTCCAAGGGTAAAATCTCCATTACTCAGAGATCTACAGTGAGGCCACACCCATTAGAATGTCCTCAAATTAACAATGTTTGTCTCATTTAACTATACTGATCTCTTTGGAGATTCTGTTTGCATGTTTCTGAAGGCATGGAGAACCATGGACAACCCTATTTCACAAACAGGACTTTGGATGATGGCAGACACCCAGGCAGATGAACTACCCTGTAAATATGATATAGAGCTAAGATAAAACCTTTGATGAAGTGGTGAGATGAACAAGAGAGCTATCTCCACAGCAAGTCAGGTATCCTGTGTAAGGATAATGGAGACAAACACTTAGGATACCCAACACAATCCAAAGCAGAAATCCAGACTCTTAATATCTCAACAATAAAGCAGATTTAAAACTCACCCACCATGACTCAGGGATCTGAGCGGAAGAGGAGATGGAAAGAATGTAAGAGTCATGGTGGGGAGAAATATCCAGAGACATTGCCCCCATTAGCAACAACACACAAAGAAAAAACAAAACAAAGAACTGGTTACCTCTTATACAATCTATAACCCCCCACCCCATGGTCTGGTCCAGCAAGTCCATTGTGGAGGACCCCCAGAGGGAAATGGGGGGTACCATCCAAGACTTGGCTCATACAATGTATCCAATTATTGACAATAAAGATGTTAATAAGAAACTTACTTCTCATTGCAAGGTTCTATTTTAAGAAATATATGAAAGTTCATATTAAATTAATTTGAATTTTTTCCTCTCTATGAAATTGACAGTAGTGGTAATGATATGGGCTAAATGTGTGGTGGTTCAACCCTTTGATTCTTATTGAACAAAATGATGTAGTATTTAATCCCTGAGTAAAATATTCACAAACATTGCATTGCTAGTACAAATCTTCATTGGGTTTCCCTATTTTCTAAAAAAAAAAGGTATATCACAATAGCTATATGTGATTAATGTTACCTAGTGATTTTGGCTAATCTTTTTTCAATATTAAAATATTATCTCATAACACAATTTGCTTCAGAAAACATTTTAAAGGGGCATTGAGGATGTATTGTTTTCAGGGGAACTCTTATACTTGGTAAGTAGGTACTTATGATAAAAAGTTTAGAAGAAGAATACAAAACAACTAAACTGTATATTTACTCAAGTGTACAATCAAAATGGGAAATAAAAGCTTCTTGAAGGTTGCCTCTGAACATATAATTTAATTTTCATTGTCTGAGCTATTTCTATTGTTTTAAAAAGGAAGACTTATTGACTGAGTTAGAAATAAACATATCATAAAGGCCTTATTCTTAAGTGCAAACAGAGGGAAGTAGTGTTTGATAATGGTTAGCACAGTAAAAAGTGAGGATACCTTGTCTGTCATATGGTGTCATAAAGGACTTACACTTTAGTTATCAAAATAAAAATAGCTCATTATCCAACTTTCAGTAAATGATAAGTTTCAATTTATCTTTCTCTTTCGAGTTATTTACACTTCTTGGGAAATTTTCCTTTGTTTGCTGGATGGAACTACTGTTCTTAAGCTTCTTTATTTTAGAAGTATGGCCTTCTGGGATATGGCAGTATCAGAATTGGTCACATGGGTAGTGTCATTTTATACTGCTTTCATGTTCTTTAGGAGTAGCAAGCAGGCTGAACTCATTGTTAGGAAATTGTATTAACCATAGTGATATTTATATTTAACTGTTTAGAAAAAGATTTTTTTGTTGTCCCTTGATGCTATGCTTGGCTGAAAAGTGAAAAAAAATGTATTTAGTTAAGCACAATCATTGTGTTTGAGAAGAATTCACAGCACACTGCCTAGAGGTTCCAAAAACGATTTCTGTGTCTGCTAATCCTTCACTGTTTCAATACATTCCTAGGTTAAAATAAATAGATTGCTGTGCTGTCATTACATAGTGGTTTAAATAACATAATAAGCATTTATATCTAATAATATTAAAACCTTCTGATAATATAATTAAGGAATATTTTATCTTTGTCTACCACATAACCATAATACTTTTTTTGTTGAAACACCTTCATGTTGTGCAAACTGACTCCAAACTCTATTTGTAGTGAAGGATAACATTGAACTCATAATCTTTCTGCTTCCACCTCTCAAATTCTTGGATTAGAGGTGTGCATCACCACACCCAGTTAGTATGAATTGTTTTCCTATAGGCATGTTATCATACTATACATTATCACTGTGTTCCTATTCCATGATTTCATGCCGCGTGTGCTTTTCAAGGTAGAAAATAGCAAGTTTCCACCTTCAGAAAGATAAGCTGACATCAAAAGGAACATTACACAAACAAATGCTGAAATTGTGACATTCCTCAAACTAGCATATCATAGAGCATCTGGCCAATGTCTAGTATCATTTTCCTTAATAAGGTTAAAGCACCCCAGAGCATCACTGTGAGTTTGCTTAGTGCTCCAGAGCTTGTGGGTAGAGGTTTGAAGGTCATGGCCATGGATCTGTATTCTCAGCTCTCAAAAATTAAATGGCCTCAAGAGATAATTTTCATGACAATCTCTTCTTCATGTCTAAAACATTTTTATTCATTTACAAGGTTTTTTGTTCTTCCTTTCTTTTTTCTTATAAATTAAGTATAATTGTTAGGCACTGGGTTTGGTAAAGTGGCTATGCATTTTGAAAGAGGTAGGCAGAAAATTAAAAATTATTTTCTCAGTGAAGGTAGTTTTATAGTTTTATATTTTTCATGCTAACAGGTAGGTCACTATTGAATTCTGAGCATCTCATTAGGTGATGGCCACAATAGTCATAAAAAGAAAGCAATGAATAATAGATTATGGTGTGTGAGCAGTCAAGGAAGAAGAAAGACATTGAAGTACCAATCTCATTAAAAAGTGGGGAACATATATAAGATGACTTTTTTTTTCAGAATTTTATAAATATGTTACTTACAGATATGACCACTAATGCTGCAAAGGCATACTAAATTTATACATACAATATTAGATTTCACATTAGGGTAGAAGAGAAAAATAACTTCAGGTTTGGAAATGAAGTTCAGTTAACAAGACATTTGTAGGAGAACTCATTTTCAAATTAGTAATTACACATCACATTATAAAGAAACAGAGAACAAACTTCAGAATAAAATCAAAAGAGAAAAAAGTAAAAAAAATGATCTAAGGACATATAAAATAAGCATCTCTGTCGTAGTCAGCCACACACTGCTGGGACGAATCTTCAAACCAGGCACAATTTGGGGGAGGAAAGTATTTATTGAAATTACAGATTGAGGGGAAGTGCTGTAACAACGAAAGAGGTTGGCCTCCAGCAGAGAGAAAAACCCATCACCAATACAACACACACAGAACAGGAAACAGGCAGGGGCGGAGAGTCAAGGAGAGAATTTCTTCCCCTTTATATAGACTTAGGGTAGGTCTTGTAGCCCTATCCCAGACTTAATGGCTATCTGAGTCTCTGGAATTTCCTTCCTGCACTGCCTACATAGGAGAGGATGTTTACTTCTAGCTTCTTTGAGCTTCCTTAAATCTTGCCTCTTGCTGAGAGGCTGCCTTCCTGTAAATATCCTCAGAGACCCACCCAAGATTACTTGAAAAGTCAAGTTGACAACAAAACTTAACCATCACAATCTCTTTTCTATTTTTGTTTCTATTACTTAGTTATGAAACAGCTACAGGGTGTTTGGGTGCAGTATAGCATAGTGCATACTTTTATATAATATTGGGCTAAGAAAACTGGTTTTATTAATTTAATGGTCAAGCCATTCTGAAATCTATCCTAAAGTATTGGAATGCATAAGGTATTCATCATAGCTCCATATATGATAACAATGACACTTTCTAACAATGTAAAACGTTACTGTTATTTATTTAAATATATTGTGGCAGAACCCTAGTCAGGAATGCCAACAATTGGGCAAAATGATTCCCATTCTAAAAAAAAAAAAGTGCATATAATTGACAATTCTGAAGGAGCATCAAATAAATCAGGGATACCTCTGGAGGATAGTTGATAGAGGGCTTCAATCTACACAGTGACATTAACTGGTGACAGGGTCTTTAAGAAAATAACTAGGGTTTAATGATATCTAAGAGTGGTTCCTTATTTGGTAAGACAAGTGTCCTTGGCTTCACCAGAACCCGCCCCTCCTGGCATCCAGGTTTTTCATATCCAGCTTTAAACTGTGAAAAAAATAAGTGTCTATGCATCTCTGTAATGTGTTGTTATGAACCCCCTCATCAAATTAATTTCACTAAAATGTGTGTAAATGTGCATAAACATGAGAATGTTAGAGTCAGCTTAAGTGAAAAAACTCAGACAGAACTGTGTACATGTTTGCCACTGCAGTTTAACAAGGCCAAAGTACAATTAAGTAACCAAAAATAGAGGCTGTTTCAGATCAGTTTTCTACATTTTTCAGTTTTTGCCTACTGCTTACATTTTCCCAATAACATTAAGAAATTGGTGCCCAGGGGACTTCTAAAACCACTGAAGTTGACTACAGGCATTCAGAAGCTGTTAGATGATGATAAAATGAGTTTCTTGGGAGATTTTGAGCAACTGGGGACATGAATCTGCTGGAGAGAATGAGGCCAGCTTTGCCAGTTGAGACCAAAACTGAGGAGTCATAGGTAGGTTTTCTTCCACAGGGATAAAGAAATTTGGAATAACATCTTAGAAACTGAGATGAGCAAACAGTGCCAGACCATCCACTGTTTCTCTGCATCACCTGAACCAGAAAAAAAGATTTACACACCTGAAAGAAAGAGTTCTCTCTTCCTCATGGCTGGCCAGGAGAGAGACATCTAAATCTCCAGGCTTAGGTAAAGCCTGTCACCAGAGCCACCAGGGCTGTGGTGGGGTGCTGGGGCTTTCTTCCCAGGTGGACCTCTCTTTTCTCTCATGGTGGGAGACTCCTATATTTTCCCTTCTTAATATTTTCCCTTCTTAATCTAATAAAGCCTCTCTACACCTTACCATCTTGTGCTCTATAATTTTAATTCTTTAAAGATATCTGAAAAGAATCTGAACACTCAAATTTGTTGGTGTATTGGCAAAGATCTCTAATTTCCTCATTACAAGAAAAGTCAAGAATAATCTGTTGACATTGGTGAAATTGATTGAATATGTGTATTTGCATATAGGATGCAAAAGGTTGCTTCTGTGTGTCAGGGTAATGTTAGATCCCCAGGGCTTCAATGTATTGATGTCATGTGTAATCCCCGGGGTTTCTGGGGGTGAGACCTCTAGTCCTTCTGTGCATTGAAATATCCAGATCTTCTGTATGTAAGGGTCATGTGAGATCCCCAAGGCTTTTGTGAAAAAGCATCATGTGAGATCTCCTGGAACTCTGTCACAGATACCACCTTTAAATGGTCACAGGTTAATTTCAAGGCAGGGACAGTATAATTATATAGTTAATGTTCTTTGATTATCTTCAAGTGGTTAGCTCGGAAGAATTAGAGAAAGACTCAGAAGCAAGTTTGCCAGAGGACTTCATTTAAAACTCATCTTCCAGGTACACAGGTGCAGCAGTGACAACCTTTTGCTTTCTCTTCAAGAGCACCCAAGGGTAGGGTGCTTCTACCCATCAGAAAAATGAAGCAAGGCAAATCAAAGCAAAACCACAACAGAACAAGAAAAGCACATTATTAACAGACCTGCCTGCTTCCCAGGGCCTCAGCCATGACACACAGCATCCTTTCTAGCACTGTGAATCAATCTCTCTCTCTCTCTCTCTCTCTCTCTCTCTCTCTCTCTCTCTCTCCTTTATTTCACCACTGCGCATGATCTATATTTGATTCCCTTTTGTAACCTATTCCTATAATTTGAGTGTAGACGGAAAAGCAACGCCCTTATATGTAGTTTAATTATTTATCTCTTCACACAAGTCTTTCTCAAAAGCATAAAACAGAACCATCGTTATTATCCTAAATTGGGCTTAACCTAATGAGAAAAAAAAAGTCCCTCTAGGAGAGACATGCTATAGAAATTATAAACTTTAAGACAAAAAGTCTTGATAGAATAAAGAATGGCACTTATACACAAATATAAACAGCAGATGTCCCACCAGCTTTTGGCTCAGGGAGAGAAGTGAGCAAAAGGCCCTGGGAGACCATGCCTTCAACCTTTAAATTCTGGCTAGACAGTGAAGGAAAGCCAGGCTGGGGAAGTTTAATGAGCCGTGGTATCAAGCAGAGCACATGAGTCACCATTTTTATTTTAAGACTGAGCTTGCATAAGCAGTTTCATTCAGAAACCTGTAGACTCTGTCTGCAAGTCTCCCATCCAAGCAAAAGAAAGGATGTCACTGCTGAAATTATTAGATAGGTTCAGGTGAAATTATCTGCATGCCTTAAACCTCCTCCAGTGATTTCACAGTTTTATCTTCTCTTCAGACTTATACACAAAGTCAAATCTGTTGAATAGACTATTCATTTCTTCCCCTCAGGGATTGATGTACTCTATGCCCTACCCTTAATTCCATAGCTTTATTCTATCACTCACTCTTTATCCTTGGTTACTAAGTAAAATAAAAAAATTTACCTGAAGTTCTGAAAGTGGTCTGTATGGATATTAATATGAAATAAACAAATGGACAGGCAATTAAAACTTTAAACCCATGTCTTGGGATCCAAGGAATTGAGAACACATATTTTTCTTATTTTAAATTAAATCCACAGGGACAAGATAATAAATAAGAATGCCACACTCTGGATACACACATGGCCCATTTTTCTCTTCATAGGAATTTCCACTGAAGCAAAGGAAGCTAATTTGCTAAACTTCTGTGAAGCCCAAACTGGCACATTTTCAGAAATCACTTGCATGGCTTGTTATTATTTTTACAAAATCAAAAGAAAACAATGATCTACAAGCCAGGAAAGAGGGAATGAAGAATATGGGGTGGATATAGCTGTCTGAGATAAATAAGCCCAATGTATTGATGAAACTGATTATAAATTACACAAATGAATATCAATTAGATATTCTAGACAGAAAATTATTCTCAAGAGAAGCTTTTAATCATGGTGTTGAGGACATGTTTCAAAACATTCTCCATATTAAAGACTTAAAAGTGGATCTTATTTTAATGCACTGTACACTTCAGTGGCTTGCTATATAGATCTGATTGATATATTTATGGGAAATTAGTCTTAGCATTTATAGCCTGATGATAGAAGTTTTCAAGCCAGCCCTTTCTTTACTTCAACTAAATTTTCATAATTTATCACACTGCATTTCTTTACCAAATAAGGCATACAATGTAGAATCTCATTTTCCATGAAAACATTTTCATTAAAAATTTATAGATAATAAATAGAGCACCATAAGACTTGGAATTTTTTGCCAGCTATAACATAGACAGAGGTCTAATATCTAGAATTTACAAAGAACTCAAAATAATAAATAATCAAACAGCCTTCTCACAAAATGGGGCATTGATCTCAACAGAGAATTCACAGAGGAGGAGACAAAAATGTCTAATTCTCATTTAAGAAAGTCTTCATATCCTTAATTATCAGGGAAATGCAAACCAAAACTATAATGAGAGTCTACCTTACTCCAGTTAGAATGGCAATCATTAAAAAATCCAACAACAATAGAAGCTGGTGAGGATGTGGGGATAAAGGAACCCTCATTCACTTCGGGTGGGATTACAAACTGGTACAACCACTGTGGAAAGCAGTGTGGAGACCACTGAATAGAATGGATATAGAGCTACCAATAGACCAGCTCTCTTTCTCCTGGGCCTCTATTCTCAAGATTTCATGCCTCAACACAGAGATATTTCCTCAACCATGTTTATGGCAGCTCGAATCATAATAGGTAAGAATTGGAATTAACTCAAATGCCCATCACTGGACAAATGGATATCAAAGTTGTGGTACATTTACATGATGGAATTCTACTCAGATGAAAGGAAAATGACATAATGAAATTTAAAGAAAGGTGGATGGGCTTGGAGCAGATCATATTAGTGAACTCACATAAGAACAGAAAGAAAAACACCACATATTTTTCCTCATATGAAGTTCCTAACCAGGTTAAGCTTAAACTCTAAGCAAACCTAACAGGTGAATTGAGAGTCTGTGAAAAGGGATGGAAGGAATTGGTGGGGAAGGAATAGAAGAAAGGGAGGACTTATGCAATAAGCTAAACCAACAATGAAGCAATACCATGCATTCCTTACTTTCTTGAGGAAGTTCGGGGTATCGCTGGGTAAGAGGGGTCATGAATAGAATGGGAGGAAGCCTAACCCCATGAAAATTGGTCAGGCCTGCAATTCCCTGTCCCAGTCATTGGTTCCTTCCCACACTGATCTTTTCATCAAATAGACACGTAAGGTCCCCAAATCAAGATAGGGTTTTTGTCAAAGCTTTTAAATACCTACCCCAGGCCAAAGGCAAGACCCTATTGCTGAAGAAATCACAAAATGTGATCTCACCAAACTGAGAAACTCTGCTAGATCCAGAATGGTAACCAGCTCCCAGATGGTAGCATGTGCAGTGCTAGAAGGTGCTACATGAGCTGCCAGGGGAAACTGGTCAATGATATTTGGAGAAAGCAAAGACCACTGATATACAATACAGACAGTTGTCACAAGAATGCTGAATACACAGCTGTATGGAAGCAACCAACAAGTCAGGAGTTTCTCACCTGTACAATAGTGGCACCAAACCAATGTAAGTAATCAAAGGCTTACTGATTGTCTAAGAGATTGCCTCAGTGACAAGCAACCCTTAACTGGAACTGGGATCTATGGCAAAATCCTATGGAGTCCAAAATCCGGGGCCCCAAGGGGAAATTCCCACTATCAGAGAGCTACAGAGAGGCTATACCCATTAGAATATTGCCAAATTAGTAATGTTTGTCTCATTTAACCTACACTGATATCACTCTTAGATGGAGATTCTATTGGTATTTTTCAGAAGGCAGTGATAGAGTTGTGGGCAACCCAATTCTACCATCAATACATGGGATTATGGTTGACATCCTGGGAAGAGATGAACTACCCCTGACATATCATGTGGCCCCCGAAAGAAACCTATGAGAAAATGGCAAGATAAACAGGAGACCAATAACCATAGCAAGTCAGATAACCCAGGAAAGGTCAATGGAGACAGACACCAAAAAATACTCAACACAACCCAAAGTAGTAGTCCATAGAGACTTAAAATCTCAACAATAAAGCAAACTTAAATCTCACCCATCATGACTCAGAGAATTGAATAGAAGAGGGGATGGAAAGATTATAAGAGCCATGGTGGGGGAGAATATCTAGAGACATTGCCCCCCTCAGTAACAATGCATAAAGCGGTGGGGAACTGGCTACCTCTAGAGCAATTCATAAACCCCTATCCCATGAACTGATCCAGTATGCTCACCAAGAAGGATCCCCAGTGGATTGGGGACAGGGTGGAGGGAAATGGGGGTAGCATCATAAGGCTTGATCACATAAGATATCTAATTATGGATAATAAAGATATTTAATAAAAAATTATAGATCACCTTTTTCACTTCATTTATTTATATTAGGGCATATTTTAATTAGCTGGTCATCTGATTGTGGAGAAATAAGGGTTTTATTTCATTTAAATCTCTGAAATTAAAAGTGGTAAAATTATCATTATTATTTAATGGCAGATTCCAAGAATTTGTAGCCCAAGGTCATGGATCTGTTAATAAGTTGAGAATATATTGAAAAACCAGAGGCTCTTATTCTAGTGCTTATCTTTCACTCATTTGGCTTTTGCCAGAAAATCCATCTCATGCCACAAGTTAATCTTCATGTACAATATCAGCAGAAGGCTTGGTCAACAGTGGGTCTCGGCCTGCTCCATCACAATAGTCCTTGGACACTATTCTCTAGTGCTAACTGCAATACCCAACCCAATGCCACTGCTGGGCCTGGAAGTGTGACATCGTCTTCAAATTCCTTCTGTGACAATTAGCAGATATTTTTCCAGAGATATCTCACAGGGCAAGAGACAATGGATGGTAACTCCTATGCTTCTGAAGTTCTTTAAAGGTTTTAAAGAAATGGCACACACAAGTTTTGGTTTCGGTCAGAGGAGGAAATATGGAACCAGCCACATTAAAACTACTTCTTGATCTGAGCTAGAGTCCAACAGCATTTGGGTTGGGAAGGTTAGGGCAAATGGACCCTGCACTGAAGGTTGAAATGGTGGTGGGGGAACCATGAGGATAACTGTCAAACTCTACACACAATAATATGAAGTTAAAATGGATAGTTTTTTTTTGCACAGCTGTGATATAGGTACTGTCTACCAATGACCTTTCAAAGGAAACTGCATTCTGGTTAGTTATCCACTGTGACAACTTCTCAGTTCCTATGCCTTAAAACTTATTTAATGTAAACAGTATTATCAAGGCAGGATAGAAAGTTGGATCCTTGAAAACTATCTGCTTTTTCCCCCCTTTAATGGATCAATGTGAAATTGAATATTAAGATATGATAAACTAGGAGTGAGTCATCAGCCAACCAGAGACATATTAGCAAAATGGTCATGCACGTATCTAACTTTCTCTGTTGAAGACCACTTGCAAATAAATATCAGTAGATGTTGCAATTCTTCCTTCACATTGCTGGGACAATCACCTCCACCCCCAGTGAAACACTTCCAGCAGGGCTCTGCCTACAGAAGACTTAAGTAGAAAGCTTAATCTTAATCTTAATCTTAATCTTAATCAAAAATACCTCTGGCTAGGGAGGGCATACAATTACATTCAAACCATCCAAGTATAATATTTGGAAGTATAAAATTAGGTTCATGATGGTGAAAGAAGTTCCATTCTTAAATACCAAGCTCCTTCTTCTGATAATTTCTAATTGGTCCTTACTTCCTCTTCACAACAGTTTTCAGGGTTTGTTCCCCAAAAATGCCTGTCACATATTTTATTTTTCTTTTTTTGCCCCATAATGCTATACATATACAGTTATTGGTTCTTTTTGATTTCTGTCTTGTGCCTCTTTTATTCAGTTACATCTATAAAACACATCTTCTTCTGACTTCATATACTTGCCTTGTATAAATATACAATACATATATTCTCATTTTTTCAGGGACCAATCAAAGATAATTGGGCAATGCTTTAACTCAAACAAGAAATGAGTATTTTTCTTAGACCTGAAAATTCAAATGCTCCTTGGGAATACTTAGTAACTGCAAACTACATCTGGCCTGCTCAAGGTCAGAGCCACTTCCCTCATACCTGGATTGCTGGCTACCAATTCAGCATCCTAACTGACGACTGTGACTATAAATAAAAAGAAGTGTTTTTTTTTATTGCCACAAATGCATTTAGTCTTTGTCTGAACATGTTTTCTTTCAAAGTGGGTTTGAAAGCTTTTAGTCTTATGCCATTATTTCAATAACCATAATGTTCTCCAGCCGCTTGAAAGTGGACTGCAAGGATTTCTGGAGGAGTGAGATGAGGAGCCACCTCAATAAGTAGGGATTCAGAGCCTTCAGAGAAGCTATTGATGGAGACTGAATACAGATTCAAGGATTCTGTCAAGGCTCTTGGATGCCCACCCCAGGCCGAAGGCAAAACCTTGTTGCTGAAGAAACCACAGAGAGCAATCGATCAGCATCGAGAGACCCTTCGAGGCCCAGAATGATATCCAGCCCCCAGATGGTAGTGCAGTGCTGGAAGGCACTGCACAAGCTGCCAAGGGAACCTGGTCAATGACAGCTGGAGCAAACAGAGACCACTGGCATGGAACACAGCCTGTTGCCATGAGTAGGCTGACCACATTTCTGACTGGGAGAGAACAGCGTACTAGGAAAGGATCACTTGTGCAATGGAGGAGCCAAAGCCTCAACAGCTTTTAAATTCAGCCAAATATTCCACTTAGTGAGGGGGAACCCTCAACTGGAACTGGGGACTTAGGGTGATATGCACTGGAAGCAGGACTCTTGATCCAAAATGAGAGATGCACTATGCTAGCGATTGAAGGAGAGGCTACTAAAAATAGAATCTAGCTAATTCAGAAATGTGTATCTCAGTTAACTTCTACTGATCTCACTCTGCGATGGAGACTCTGTTTGTATCTTTCAGAATGCAGCGAGAGAGCTGTGGTTATCCAGTCTTACCAAAGACTGAAGGCCAATAGCTGACATCCTGGTAAGAGATGAACCACCCCAGATATACCGTGGAGGATCCTTATGGAACCCCGCAGAGAATGATGAGATGAACAAGGGACCCAGGGCCACATCCAATCAGCCAACAAAGGATCAGCCATTGAGACAGACTCCAATGATTTTTGACAAAACCTAAATCAGAAGTACAGAGACCCCTAAGATCTCAACAATAAAACAGCCTTAATACCCACTATGACTCAGGGAAATGAGCAGAAGAGGGGGCTGAAAGATTGTGAGAGTCTTGGTGGGGGAGAATGCCCAAAGTCATGGCCGACCTCAGTAGCAACTCTCTAAGGCCAGCAGAACTGGGTTGTCTTTTAGGCTATCCATGGTCCCCTGTCCCAAGGACTGATCCAGACTATCCAAGGAGGAGAATATCCAGCTGATTGGGAATGGGAAAGAGGGGCATTGGGGAATGGGTAATAACAACATATTGTTTGCCCATTAAATAATGTAACTTAGTATGGACAATAAAAAAAAGGTAGACACTTTATTTATCTTAATTCCTTTTCAGTCTTTACAGATTCTAATTGCAAAAATAGCCCTCAACTTCCCCAGCTGTTTAGCAGCTTTGGGAACCGGTCATCAGTGTTTGATTATAAACAGAGGGAACTCAAAAAAGAAGGGCTAGAGTGAGGTTGTTGTTGTCACATACTACTTTTATTATACGCTGCTGGAAAATATTAACGAAATCTTATGTCTTCACAAATGATGATTCCTGATAAACATCTGCATTGCTTTTCTTTTTTATTCCAAGAGCCCCACACTGATTAGAAGATACAGAAGAAGTAGCTCCTTCCATGGATTATTATTTTGTGACAAGCATAAGCATTTTGATTATCATTTTTAGCTAGGTAACAAGATGGTTAGCATTTACAAGACAAGACCCCATCTTTCCCAATTGCTAATGTCTGCATGAAACATGATGAGCTTGCAGAAACCTTGCAGGAACTTGATGGGGTTTTATATGCATTATATTCACCCAAGTCACCTGCCTTTCCCTCTGTGAATAGTCTACTCTAGGGGTTTGAAATCACACACAAATTCACCTCTACACACACACACACACACACACACACACACACACACACACACACACACACATATATATATATATATATATATAAAGTCTAATCAAAGTAGGAGGTGAAACAAAGCTGGATTTGTAAGTACATCAGGAAACAATTTAAAAATAAAAACATCAACCAGAAGAAATGTCATGTTATTGGGACTTTTTAAAGATTTATATATGGAAACATATATTTTCATGTTAGTACAAGAACATATTTGAGAATATTGCAGTTTTTCTAACATGTGGTTTGTGTATCCATACTAAAACTATGAACTAATATTAGTTAAAATAAAATTTACCAAGCCTTATTCTACACACAGCAAATAATAACTTCAGTGTAGTATCTTGCATTGGCATTATCAAAAGATGCTCAGTGATTTTGCTCCATGCTACAAATGGGTGAAGCCTGGGGCTGAGATTGTACTTTAGTAATAAAGCATGTGTAAGGCCCTGGGTTCAATCACTAAATAAATAAACAATAAAATACAAAAAAAATTATAGTTTGAGGATAAATAATTTCAAAAGAATACTGTCTGCAAAGTATAAATATCCTTCTCATAATAGATGAAATGTAAGAAAAATTTGCTCTTTTCAACCTGGATTAAGTATAGCTCTGGAGTGCCAAGAGCTGTATGAGGTATCTACAAAAGTCTTATTGGACTCTTCTTTCTCAGAATCAGCTTTCAGAGACTCTGGGCTCATCCATTTAGGCGTTTTTAAATCCCATGTGTTTGTTTTTATTGTTTTCATTCGAGGTATGAAATTCAGAGCCCTAGGAGTGATATTTGCTAGGTAAGAACTTTACCCTGAGCCATAGTGAGTCATATCCCTATGTTGTGTTTTCCTGAGACAAGGTCTTACTATGTAGACTAGACGCCTGCCTGTGAGCTGACCCAATAGTCAAGAAGTCCTTAAACTTGTGATCTTCCTCTCTTAGCCCCCCAGGAGCTAGGAGTACAGGCTGCCCCATGATGCTGTGCCCCCTTTTGGAAGAAAGTAAGGAATGTCCTCGGTTATTTCTGCCTTTAGGGCCTGGTGTAAGGGAGCACATCACTCTCCTTGTCAGCCGTATTACCTCCCGCCTTCCTTTTCCAAAAGTCTTCAAAGGTGCCCAGGTTTGAAGAACTACTATGGAAAGCCAAACTGCACTAGGGATTTATAAAACCTGAGTGAATGAAGGAAATAACAAAATATTACCCCAATAAATTTTTACTTAAAATACAAAGGACTCTTTTTTTTTCTCTTTTCAGCTGTATGTTTAGAAGATTTCTTTTTTGTGTGTGTTTACCTGCACTTTACATTGTGATATTCTAGGGATCGCACAATTCAAGGTCACCTTAATTTTTTTAATTAAAAAATTCTTTATTATCCATAATTAGATACACTGAATGAGTGAATATTGTGTTGATGTCCCCAATTCCCTGATTTCCCTCTTCCCTGTCCCCAATCAGTTGGTTATCCTCCTCAGTAGGGGTTGACTCCTAGGCTATCCATAACCCCCTACACCATGGACTGATCCACTTTAATTTTATATCTCAGTAATAAAAGTAAAAGTAGACAGTGCTCTCTCTCTCACACACACACAGAGATCTTTTCAATTATTAATTTAACTTGTGCATGAAATGCACATCTCTGGAGGTGCATCATTAAACTCATCTTGCCTCCATTCTCCATTGCAGAGAGGGCATAGCACAAAACCTGCTGTTCTGTGAACAGAGGCAGGGTCAGCATGCTTTGGTGAAATGAAATTCAGGGCATTTTAATGGCTCGAGAGGCGGAAGCCATGTTCTGAGATTTCCTGGCTTTGCTCTTTAGCTTTGACCTCTGCAAACTCTCCAGAACACAAGTATGTTGGAAGCAGCAGCAGGAGAGCACTAAGGGGAAGACAGGTGAGCCCTTTGTGTTTTCACACACATGGGGCCTGAAAATGGAGCTCTTCTAGAAGTTAAGAATGTAGTGGTTACCACAGCCTAAGTGCAGATGGGATGGGGCAGGAAGGTTACTAGTTCTTTCTTACAATTGATAGGAATAAGTTCTAATGTGTGGTTTCACCTCACGGAGTGAGGATTTCCAACACACCCCAAAGTAGAAGTCTTAAGATCTCAACACTAAAGCAGACTTAATAGTCACCCAACAAGACTCAGGGAACTGAGTGGAAGAGGGGGTGGAAAGAATTTAAGAGCCGTGGTGGTGGAGAATATCCAGAGACATTGCTCCCCTCAGTAACAACACACAAAGGGGGGGGGACATGGCTGACTACTATGCTACCCATAACCACCCAACCCACAGGTTGATCCAGCATCCCCACCGAGGAGGATACCCAGTGTGTTGGGGACAGGGAGGAGGGAAATGGGGTTCCAACACAATATTTGCCCATACAATGTATCTAATTTTGAATAATAATGATATATAAGCATATATATTAATATATATTTTAAAGTTAGAAGTAAAGATTTTGAAAGTTTTCCACATAAGCAAATGATACATTCTTAAGGAAGTAAATATGTTTAACCCATTATAAGCACCATTCAATGTACATAGGTATCAAAACATTACATTATTTTCTATGAAAGTATCACAGTTTTGTGTTTTAATTATACATTATAAATTGACAATAAATAAAAGTGTCCTTTGGACTGAAATTGAGAGGAAATCCCAACAAAACTTAAGCTATTTAATAAAGGGAAAGAGTGTTTCCAGAAACCCAGTCTCAATGGTGTGTTCAATGTGCTCTCTAAAAGAAACAGACATGCAGAAAACAGACAAGAAGGGAGGCAGGCAGTTTGAGATTTGCTATTTAAACCAAACAGCAATGTATAAACCCAGGGACAGGATTTAGAATTAGGATGCTGAACTTTTTGCTGTTCTCAAAAATGTGCTGGAAGATCGCAGTAACAGAAGCATAAAATAAATGTTCATTATTTGTGGCATTCCATCAATGTTAACATGCCACTTTGTTTCAAGAATTTAATAACAACCCCCTTCAATTTGGCAGAAATGGTAATTAAACTCTTATTTTAAGTCTAATGAGACTCTGTTCATGAGGATGAAATAACTGATCAATAAGAGAATTTGGGCAATAAATTAAATATTTTTTCACCAGACCTATAGAGAAGCAATCTCCTTTCATGGTGGAATTCTTGGTACACCATCCCTTGAAAGACATTAAGTCATACTGCTCCACATCAGTGACTAACCCTTTTTTATGTATCTTACATAGAAAATACATTAGAACTGCCAATACCATCACCCTAGGGAGGACCAAGAAAATGGGATACACACTTGAATTGCCTTTCCTGCTGTCATGCAAACCAAGGGCTTCCTTCCTTCCATTATCTCTGTAGAAGAGAACCTAAGTTATCTACTAATATGACATTCTTAAGCCACATTTGTTTCTCCATTTCACCACTTTAAAAAAAATGACATAATTTTAACACATTAAAAATGCCCCCAGGGGCTGGAGAGATGGCTCATGGGTTAAGGCACTTGTCTCCAGTGCCTAAGGCTCCTGGTTCAATTCCCCAGTACCCACATAAGCCAGACCCACAAGGTGATGGCCCTGGTGCTCTCTCTCTCTCTCTCTCTCCCCCTCTCTCTCTGCTTAAAAATGAACAAATAAAATTAAAAATAAATAAATAAATAAAATACATTATGAACAGGATGCATGGGTACTTAAAAAAATGCCCCCAAATGTTCCAAGGTTTGGTGTGTACTGGTTAAAAAGGGACAGTCTAATATCTGTACTCTGTTAAAAGCTGCACAACATCTAGGAATCTTTTTAGCTCACTCCTACAAGGAGGGCATGTTAATATGCTGATACAGTGAGACAAAAACAAATGACTTCTGGACATTTCAGCAGGGCCTACTTATGTGTGAACTTAACTTAAGCTTTCATTGCATTGAGAGATTGCACCACTCTGTAATTCATAGAAAAATATTAATATTCCAAATGTTTCTTGTTCATAGACATGGAAACTAGTTGTGAGTAGTACAATTATTTTTGCCCTCCAAATAGACATACTTTACATATATTGTTAATTCACTTTAGCATTCCCAATGTTGAAACATGATGCATTTGAGAATTACCATACTGTGTCCATGGCCAGATGGATTCAGCACAATGAACAGTACTTGTACTATGATGGAAAGCCTCTGGTTTTCAACTTGGCAGGTTTAGAATTCCAATGGAAACACATCTTTTCTTACTTGTGAGGAATTCTAGAGTAGGTAGTTGCAGTTACCTTCTCATTGTTGGGTCCTGACCAGAAGTGGGTTATGGAAGGAAAAGGTTCATTTATGGCTTACAGAATTGATGGGAAGTTTCTTCATGACTGGGAAAACATATAGCAATGGCAGACACCACCATCGCCTCTCCACAGCAGCAGGAATGAGCTGGCTTGTGTTGGCATCCTGGGCAGAATGGCAAAGTCCTGAGGCCCACTCAAATGACACACCTCCTCCAGCAAGACTCTGCCTCCTAAAGGTTCAACTCCCTAGCAATGATTAAGTATAAGGTTTAATCACTTCATTGAAAATACCACATGAACAGAGTATTCATCCTAATTTTGAGTAGTTTTATTTCTTGGGCTGGATTCCTAAATGTTATAAAAAAGGAGAGATCTGGCCAAGCAACACTATTCAACACTTCCTAAGTCTCTGCTGCTGATATGACAATCTGAACCAGCTTCCTGCTCCTGCCATGCTATCCCCACGACAATGGATCCTATTCTCTAGAACTGCAAGTTGAAATAAACTCTTTCCTCACTAAGTTGCTTTCGGGCTGGCATTGTGTCCCAGAAACAAAACAAACAAGAAAGTAACTAATACAGGTCCCAAAGATAGATAGGATTTTAGGAAAAGGAAAACAAATATCTAAAAGAAATAATTACTCTCCTTTCTAATTATATAAGTGCATTTCTAGATACCCAAAAAACTCTTCACTATGATTAATTTAAATAGTTTTATCAAAAACTATAATAAAATTAATATTTACTAAACTGTCCATCAGATTATTTTGCCTTATAGTCAGTCTAAAGTTTATTATTTTTATTTTAAAATTCAAAATCTCTGTTCTCAATTACGAATGTGGTAATGTTATATGCCAATGTTTGATTTGTAAAAAAATGTTAATTGTAACAACAGGTGAAACAAAAAGGATGGGGTACTTATTGATTTTTCCCCTCCAAAATCTCTATTACTGAACCTGACACAGGTTAAAGCATTTATCAAGAGCCAGTCCTCATTGCCTAGTTATATGCTATGATACTTAAGAGTCTGTGGCATAGGATACTCTCTGTTCATTAGGGTTCTTATTAGTATGACATCTTCTGCGCGTATGCTGATGATTGCAAATGGTTCTATGATGTCCAATAGCAGAGGAAATGGCACACTTTTAACCTTAAACAACAAACATAGCAGATGGTTAGCAATTCCTAACTGGTACACTGCTGGGTGTTGTCAGTGTTGACACCATCATGATGGATTCAGAAGTGGGACTTGTTTGGACAATGAGAATCAGAAAGATTGGATGTTGAACCTTGTCTTCATTTACCAGATAATTGATATGAGGATCTCTTATTTAAATATGATAGCTTTCAGCAGAGTCCCTGGGACATAAAATGAGATACTGCCTGAGAGATACCTGATCATGTGAGATACCATTATCAAGTGTGAATTGCCTGGGAAATAGTGGAGCTAGTCAATGAAAACCAATAACAGAATCACAGTGTTTCCATTTAGTGGATGTTTACTGTGAAGATGCTGCTGCATGTTCATCTTCTTACTGTTTTATAATCAGCAATATTATTATTTAAGATGTAATGAAGTCTCCATGTAGCTAAGGCATGAGTTCTTGTCCCACCGAAGCCTCCTCAAGTTTAACATGTTCTGAGAAGTGTAGCTGGTGTGTTCACGTCTTGATGAGGGCTTTGAGATGCTGTTGGACAACAACCCAAAGGGATTAGAAGTTGGAAAAAAGTTTCAATGGCAGAAGCTACAGGAAGAGATGATTGGCTTCTACTTAATCACAAGTGATAACCAGAGGTGGTGAGCATGGGTTTGTTCATCCACTTCTAGGAGGAGGGGCACCTTTTGACATGGGAATGAGGTAACTTAAAAATGAATAGAGAAATCACAACTTCAAATAAAAGATAGAAATACTATTATATATGTTAAGTTGAGATATGAGCATAGTAGGAAATAAAAGTTGAACCAAATGAGTTAGGGCCAATTTAGAGCAGGGAGATCTGTGGATGACTTTGAAAGAAGGTGAGAATAATTTTGAAAGACAACTTGAGCCTCCTTTCCTATGACTGCAGTTGCCATTACAGTAAAGAGTTGGGCAACTGCTTCAATGCATATGGAAGTGAGTTAATTTTATGAATTCATTATTTCTTAAAATAAATACTCAAAATTTCCAGATAAGAAAACTTCAATCTATTAATAGCGACTTCATAAAAATTAAATGCATGCAAATTTATGTGCTCTATTTGTATAGCTATAACATAACAGATTTATCCAAATAGTTCTGTGCAATCTAATTAAACTGAATACCAAATGGTTGAGGTGAGTTAGGACTGAAAAATCAAACAATATCAGGAGCGTTAAGAACTATTATGCTTTTATTCCACATTCAAATATGCCCCTTTCATTCTTCATGTTACTAATGGATTTTAAAGAGAGCGTGAAGCAAAAATGTCATTTACATTAATGAGACTATGTGGGTAAATTTTGAGAAAGATTCAATTACATCCACTCTGCACATAACAGATAAACATGAGTTTTGAACTGTCAGCCTTATGCAACATGGAAACATGACTTCACTATGGAAACACAGTATCTCAAAGATTCTGAGGCCTTTCTGACTTTCCAAAGCATCGGACTAGTAGCTGATGTGCTTCTGAAACCTTCACTTACAAAATATCCTGTCGGCCATAGATTCTTTAAGGTCTATACACAGTGTATTTGCTCATTTCATGTCACTGCCTAACACTCAGAGATAGCAGAGAACTATGGATCTGGGGTGCTGCTTCCTGGAAAAAGAGGAAGCCAGATGCATGTCTTCAGGACTTGGTGTTGAGTCAGTCATTTCCTATTTCAGAAAAACAAAAGCTGCTATGTTTTCCACTATGGTATGTATAATGCCTTTGCAAACAAATGCATGCTCTGACCATGAACCACAAAATGTAATGGGGCAGAAAATGCAGACACACATTATTTTGCCTCCTACACACTTGCAACTTCTGGTTCAAGCAGCCTTTGGAACCAGCGATGACAGACACTGTATTTTTCAGGAGTACTCTTAACAGTGCACAGAGAGAAATGGGAGCTCAGTTTAGATCAGCAACTATATCATCATCTGTGGGAATGCTTTCAATGTTTAATGCTTTGGAAATAGATGACCAAGCACATGTCCCAGAATGTAGAGAAAGCACCAAAGTCGGGAAAATATTTCACACCCTTGATCTCTCATGGTGTCTCAGGATTTCAGAATCAGGTTCCAGCTTGACTATTTGTGTCATCTCACTTGATGGTTGATATAAGCCATTGCTGAGTGTGCTATCCTCACTTTGCCACGAAGGAAAGTGAATGCTGAAGCCCAAATCACTTAATTTAAATTCCTTAATCTCTGGAGTGTTCCTATGCAAGTTTATTGGACTAGCACATTTCTAGAAATGCTTCTGTTTCTCTTGCCTGCAGCCATACATCGTGTCTGCTTCAGACTTGCTTCATAAAAAATGTACTCCAACTAGGAAGACCCTTGATTTCTTCTTCGTGTTGTGTCCCATGGCTGGTATTCCACTCCACCTTTCATTTACCTGGCTGCTCATTTTATCTTCAATTCTTGCTCTGACCCTGTTTCTATTTCTTTTCTCAGTTCACTATCTTGGCTTATGTGATATAATAATACCACATAGGCAGAAAACCCAGATATATTCTCTTTCAAATACTAGTTTGTGTAGGAATGAAGAATAGGGTTATTTATCAAGTAATATAGTAAAATATATTAAGGCATTATTTAAACAGTAAGAAACTTCTACAGATGAAATTTTACAAATTTCAACTCTCACCCAATTGGTTAATTACGAGAATGACACAAATAAGTTTAAAGAAATACCTTTTCAAAAATATTAAAAAGAAATATCTTTCAAAACTTTTATTCGAAATATCATCTTATTATTAATAAAGTTTTATGTGCAAATCAAATGTGTTTGTTTTGCTTGATGGAAGGAAGTTACATTTTCCTATGGGATTCTATGATGCTGTGTCTTTGTTCTACAAAATTCTAACACAATGAAGAAAAGTTACTTAGTTCACTCAGTAACATACTGATAAATGCTGATTAACTGACCTTCCAAATTAAAAAAAAAATCAACGATTTAAACTCTTCTGATTTCTATGGCATATATAGTCTCGCTATCTCTTTTCTTTCTTTGTGAAGATCAGTTGCTTTAGTCAGCAACTGCCTTTATCTGCATGTTTTTCACATCCTATTCCCTGCCCCCTGCCCCCTGTTGGGTATCCTAAAGATACTGCCCTAAATGATATCCATCTGGGTAACTGCGGCAATGATCTCTGAAAAGAAGAATTACAGTATTATTGATACTGATCATATGGTTTTTCTGAAAAAAATTGCCATTGTGCAATAGCGAGAGAGCAAAATTACCCATAACATAGATTCACAGACATTGAACATATGGCCGGCCAGGAAAGTGTGATCTAGATAAAGCAATTGCGATGTCAGCTTTTCACACAAGATCTTTTTCCATATCAATTAAGACCATCCCATTTTTCTGTAAATTTACTCTCTGCAGAGGTCTGTGTCACAGAGCTTGTCTAAAGAAGACTAGTAAGAGCTTCACCCTGAGAGAGATTGCTACGAAGGAGATCAAAATTAGGTAGGTGGGTAAGTTTCCTCTGTCATAGAACCAGAGAACTGAACCTGTGAGGAAAATCGAAAAGGACATATTTCAATTCTTCATTAATTATTTTCTTTGTATGCTCAACAGATATTTGCTGTGCACTGTGTGCATGTCAGGATGTGTGTGAGGCAAAGGATATAACAATATCAGATGGTTGAAAGATGCTTTGGTCCCTAAACGCATAGTGAAGGGGGCCAAGCCGAGACATTGCATGCTTCTGCTCCTAGGTGCACAGACTGCAAAGATTTTCTTTTAAACAAGTTCTGTGACTTGAGATATTAAAGCGGAAGGTCAGAGAGAGGAGTTCATTTCAAGGTTTGCTGGATAGAATCGGTGTAAAAAGAAAACAGAATTCTATGATGCTGTAATTTATGATATCCAAAGATTAGTGTCAAAGTATCTGAACTCTCTCCTTCTTCACAGTGGATATTTTCTTGAGAGCCTGCTTCAAAGAACTGGGTCACATGCTGGCTTGATTCCTAACATACCCAGCTCTGTTCCTAAGAAGCCTGCTCTGCTTGTTCTCAGGACTTTTCTCATCTCTACATTCATGAATGTTATTGAGGTGTTACAATGTTACCTCCCTGTGGAATATTTTATTATTTGAAATTTGTAGCAGCTTTGGAAAATATATAAATAAATTAACAGATATAAGAAAATACCTTTCTATATACTGAAACATCATGATAACTTGGATTAAATACTATATGGCAGATGATATTAGAATCAAACCTATGAGAATGAAATTAGAAGCTTCAATGAAAAATTATTCAATTACTGAAGAATATCAGTTACTAATGGTATTAATTACAAATAAATGGATTAAGTATTTCTAAATAATCACCAATATTATTTTTCACAGACTGTTTTAGGCACATGTTTCCTCTTGACATATCATTAGTGAATTGTGAAAAAGTCAATTCTTTTGAAAAAAATAAATACTAGTTCCCTTTAACACTACTCAACACAATGGCTGATAAAAACTAGTATCTTTAGATAGCTGTTGCTAATTTTTCAAGGTGTAACCACATTTTAATACTTTAAAAGTGATCATTCATGCTTTTACTATTAAAATATTCTTTATTTTTTAAAAAAAAGCAAAGTTAAGCAACTAAGGATGTGACTAATTTCATTTGGTATGTTTTTCTTCCAAAATTTATTTATATTAATGTTGAAAAGGAGATAACTATTGATTAGATGTTTACCTATGTACTTCTCAGATCAAATCTGAATGCTTGTGCACATGCATACATTTCAACTTATCTTGCACAGGAGAGGGAAAATTCACATTTCAATATACTGTAGAGTACATATTTTATTGAGAATGTGAGAAAACAGTTTAGGGCCTTCTTCTGAACTCTAAACCACTAGCTATGGGGTTGTAAGTAAACTAGGCAATCTAGCCTTTCCATAAACAGTATGATAAAGCCAAGTGAAATTGCATTTTCATATAAAAAGTTGGATTAAAAAATTTCTATCTTTGATGGTTCTTTAAAAGTCTACACTTAGGGATGAGGAAAGGGTTAAACAATTAAGATCACAGCGTAATGGGTCTAAGAAGGACTGAGAATACCTAGGTTTGATTCCAGAACATTCAAATAAATAGCTGGGTGTGGCCACACATATCAGTAACTCAGCTGAGACCAGAGATTTGATGAGCTTTCCTGACTGAAAAAATTGATAAAAATAGAAACTCTGGGTTGAGTGAAAAACTGGCCCAAGAAAACAGGCAAATGTATTATTATAATAGGATACTTGATATTCTCTGCTAGTCTCTGTATATATATATGAAGTACACACATCTACACACACGTGTGCATACACTAGACATATGTAACATCATACATCATACCACAGATTCTCTACACACACACACACACACACAAAGTAGTAATAAATCTGGTTTGATTTGTAGACACAAAAAATAATATCTGTTTTTTTTTTCTTAAAGGACTGATGTTTTGATTGTTCAGTTCTGACTCTTTGTCCTTACTCCACTTAATCAAGAAATATAGATTATATAACAGACCACTTTATTTCTATTCCTCTAAAATATGATAAATTTTAATAATAACACACCAATCTAGTTTTGTCAGTTCCACCACTTAACCCTTGTTCGGAACCCAGAAGAACCAATGCTTTCCTGAGCCATCCTCAGCTTTCTTCTGCTTCTGGATGGTATAGTGCTCTTATTAAAAAATATTATACTTTTTTTTCAGAGAGAGAGAACAAAAAAGTGCAACCAAGATGTCCTTCCACTGCGTGCAAACTCAGAGATGCCTGCACCTCTTTGGGCATCTAGTTTTATATGGGTACTGGGGAATTGAACCTGGGCAGTTGGGCTTTGTAAGCAAGTGTCTTTATCTGTTGAGCCATCTCACTAGCTAGCCCTGTGTTGCTCTTGATTAGGAGACTTGCACACAGTAAATTTCTTGATAAATGGATGATATAAAAGGAGTAAACATTAGGAGTGTTTTCTGTCATAATAGAAACTTCTAAGGCTCACTTGTTTCTGACATCCTTCTCTTTACCAAGATCATAGGAAAGAAAAGCACATCTCTCAGTGTCTACTAAGATCAAAGGAAAACAATCTTTCTCCTTTGCTTCTATATAGAGCAACATGCCTGGCTCAGCAAATGACACACATCAGTTCTCAATGAAATGCTGAAGAGCCAGCGTGCTATTCCATATGTCTTTCTTCACTGTGTTGATAACTTTAGAAGTGTGTTAAGAAGTGAACAGAAGTCACCAGATGGAGAAGCGCCTCTTCTGAGGGGCATCTGACTCCATGTCAGCAAAAAATAACCAAGCTACTAAGATCGCAGTTGGTCTGTCTTGGTAATTCATAGTTATACAACCTGGCTAAAATGTCTGTGATCACCTGTGAGAAATGTGTGATGAATTCTCAGAGCCAACTTTATATTTAGCTACATGGTCACTGTAATGACTCTGGAATGGAAAATGTAGAAAGAGTTCATGTGATTCCTTCCATGTGTCAAACTATGATTTGTGATTACAATTCCTTAAAGATATGTAGAGGAATGAAACAAGCTAGTAAGATGTATAAGCAATTAATCCCAGTAATGCCAAGATGATAGAATATAATGTAATTATTCATATCTCATGTCATTTGATTCGAATTATGCAGGTAAGATAGAGGAGACTTTGGCTTGCTATCTCATCATAAAGTTCATTCCTGAAGCTGACAGAGTTAAGGTGTCATCTTTACCATAATGCTTATTTTTGGCAATAGAGCGATGAAAAGTCCCACATGAAAGAACATGTAATCTTATCTTCATGTATTTGATTCCAAGATAATGAGTGTAACCATATTAAAGTCTGAATTCTAAGGAGAGATAGAAAATTCCATGGGGAGATGTGAATATATTAAGGTGGCTTCAAAGACTTAGGGAAAATTATGTATTTTACTAGGGATTGAATATATATATATATATATACTATAGTGATGTGTTTGGAAATGATGATCAGACTTGGATGAAATACATTCCCTTATAATCTCTTGAAAAGTATAGATAGGATTGGTTTTCTATCTTGCAAAAGTATTTTAAAAGGTATGTTCTTTTGTTTTCCATATATACTCACCAAATAATATTAATATAGATGAATAAAAATGGAGCTTAAAAGTAGTTTGGTTTTTTGATGCTGGCTGTTGGTGCTCTCTCTCTGCTTGGACCTATGAAAGAGAGCCAGCCTTTTCTGCCATTGATGGTGTTCCTCTGGATTTTGCAAGTTTAAAATAAACCACTTTCCTTCCATATAAAAGTAGTACTTACAATCCTAACTTTCATTTCCTTTTCAATTGTGAACTTCAATTAATTGATAATTATACAATTGAAATTATTTTTGATAATAAAGAGGGAGGTGTGTTTTGATTATGGTTCATTAGTAAAACAATTGACTGAAGCCCCAAGTTCAAAACCTGACTAAACCAAAATAGAATGCACAAAAAATAAGAAAACCAAAATCTAATTCCATATCTAATACTACGTTATAGTATCCCATTCTTGTGTGCCAAACTTATAAGTGTACTTACATTATTTTTTAGGAAAAAATATTGTCATACCTAGTGTGATTTTGAGACACAAAAATAATTTAAGTATGGAACTACAACTGTTTTTAATAATTATATAGTTTGCAATCTTCCTTTTTATAAGAACTACTTAAATTTCCAATATATAATAATTATTTTCTACTTTGAATATAATTGTCTTCAACTCTAGGGAGTTTCATTTGTTCTTCCAAACAAATATACCTCTGGTTTTTGTTTTACACTTTATTAAAAGGGGTAATAACACCACTATGAGATTGGACTGTAGTACAGATCATAGATATTTTGTCTTATTCTTGGTTATATGGAAAGTGTAATCAATCTTTCACAACTAAGAATGATGTGATATTTAGCATCTTTTATACTGTGTTTTTCATGTTGAGAAATTTGTTTCTGAGAATTATACTAATGACTTTGTCAAATGCTTTTGCAGCATCTGATTGATCACTTTTGATATGATAAATTACATAGATTTAGAACAATAAAATAAAATAGTACATTTTTATCAATATCACTTAGCCATAACTCATTTTAATATTGATGTATTTACTAATATTTTATTGATAATTTTATATCTTTGCTCATAGAGATTAATAGGAAATATTGTTTCCTCACAAAGTAGTGAAAATGGAAAACGTTGCATATCTTTTAGAAAACACATTGGAAGTTTCCTATACCTTGAAGTATTGCTTATATAGTCTAAAAGGCAAGTCTTAGAAATATGACCGAAGACAGTCACATTAATGCAACAAGTGTGCATAAATTAATAAAACATATATAGCAATCATTGCCCATAACTAAAAATAGCATTAATGTTAAACAAACAATGTTATACTCATATAGCAGAATAAAATTTAGTAACTCAAAGACACACACGAAAGTCATAGATTAATTTTAAGTGTACTTCGCTATGTGAAAAAAAAGGCCAGACTCAAAAGGCTGCATGCTGTATAATTCCACTTAACACTGTACTAGTAAAAGTGAAGTGGCACAGATAAGAACGTGAACTGAAGGAGCAGAAAGGATTACTAAATTGAGAAAAAAAAAACATGCTTTTAAATCATTAAAATATTATTTTTTGATTTACGTTTGATTGATGATGTTACAGAGTTATATTTTTCAAATTTGTACACTACATCATGAATTTTACCATATATGAATTATAACTCAATAAACTTGAGCCAAGAATAACTATTATTTTTTTTCATAATATATTTAGAGGTAGTGTCTTAAAAATATAGCTCACAATTAAACAACTGACTTCCAAAATTTCGTATATTTTTATCCAATATTTGGTGTCCACCTGTCTACTCTTATTTTAAGGATTATTTTTTAAAGATAATACTGTAATCCTTTCCATCACAATATGTTCATGGACTACTCTGAAATATATAGGAAGGGCTAGAATGTCTGCTGTTACAGACCGATTTACTGGTTAGTTATGCATACCTGATCAGAAGTCTTTGATATCTGAGACTGAAATTCTTTATTGGCAGCCTGAGATAAGAGAATTTATGTGCTGAAAGTACACCGTTGGCATATAATGAGAATTTACTAAATCTCGGCTGTTACAAAGAATAGTAATAATATTGACCAGAACAGCAAGAGGCTCTAGGTATGGGTAAGAGCAGAGTGATTCTGTCCCCATCATGGTTGCATCAATGATATGTAGGTCAGTCAGCCATTGCAAGTCTTAGGCCCAAATGAAAGCAAGATGATCTGACCTAATTATGCCTTGAATTAATAAGAACCAGCCTCATTTCCTTATCAATGTAGAATGGAAAGTGTTTGGGCTTTAGAGAGCTGCTTATACAGTTTTTAAATAAAAGGAAGAGGAGAAAGAGCAAGAATAGCTTTTGGTGTGGTATTGAGAAAGGAAACAGGCCCAGGGAAACCTGTGTGATGATGGGGTTAAGTGACCTAATAAGGTAGGAGAGGAGGAGCTGGACCCTCCAGGCAGGACTAGGGTCAGGCCAGGGTGACCTCACACACCTCCTCCCTAGTGGGGCCTTGTACCTCATCCAACCTGGCCAAAAGCCTGTGGTTTTTCCTGCTTGGCTCTGGACAAACACAGTCCAGGTGGTGAGTACCCCCTTCCCTCTGTTCCTGCAGGGAATGGAAAATTACTCTATAATGGAATCATCGGTCTTATTGTTTGATTTTCTTTAAAATATTTTATCTATCCCCCCCATATTTTTGGTGATTTTTTATACGTTTATCAGACCATGTGGTAATGAGCTACTTCTATTTTTACTTCATTCCCTCACCCTTTTCCCCCTCTTAAATAAATTTAAATAAAATATGTGGTATTTGTTACAAAAATCGCTCTATTTGTGTAGTCAATTCTTTAACATGCATTTCATACAAACTCAAACAAAATAGATTGGATCCACAGGATCCCCTTTTCAATAATGTCTGAATATTTTTAAAGCTGTGTAGCCCCCCTCTGATTTACCTCTAAAAGGTAAAACATTCTCCTAGGAGGAAGTGAAAAGGCCTTCAAATGTCCTTCATTTTTCCTTTTATTAAAGTCTTAATCAGCATTGATATGTTGCTACTTTATAACTTCAAGCACTCCTCAGTCCTTGAAGCTGAATGGCTAAGATTCATTAAAGAATTCAAGTTAGGAATAAAGAAACAGTTTAAGCCTAGTAGTTTTCTGCACTAACAATGTCCCCCTACTGCTTCTTCAGATTCAGTTTTCAGGTGCTAATAGCTTGGACACACACAGTCGGAATTATTACCTCATTGTTATTGATGTGGAGTTTGTCTCTGGAGATATACCTTACATTTATCTTCATCTATGTTTTATCATGAAAAATGACCAGGAAAAGATTCCAGTGAAGAGTCAGTTGTTTAATTAAAATAAATGCATGCTGATAATGAATAGAATTAAACCTACAATACATATTCTTAGATTTCATTTGTATTTAAACTTTTTTAAAATTTCCCCAAAGAATTAATTATCCTGTGTATCATGCTTCTGTTCCCAGCTCTGCTTCAGAGCAGTTGATTCAGGCTGTGTTCTAATGCACCCTGGGGTGTTACAGAATGGGGGCTGGGTAGGTGGCCAGCAAACAGAGGCCCTGCTTCCACTCAGCTTGAACAACCCAATTGTCATAGAACATCAGATTCAAATAATGGGACCGCTCCTATCAAGTGAGAAAATGTTCCTTGATTACATATTGTATTTGGAAGTGGAGACTCAAGCAGTGCCATCTTACATTCTTCTTCATTAATTGACTTTCACACTGAAAAGAATAATCAGTTTTTTTAAAAAAACTGTTTTTTAAAAGCATGATAACAAGTTCCTTGGTAACAAAGCTTTCTGTGCTTTATTCATTGTATAAAATGGTTCCAGGAAAACTAAGGATAATTATATTATGTGCATAATAATGAGATGTAAAAATAGGAAGGAGAAATTGACTATAATTAAATACATCAGTAATTTTTTTAAAAACTTAGATTGGAACAAAATGGTTAATAAGTAAAATATTGACTTCCAGTTCATGATGGCGGACTAAAGGCCACACGGTGTCCCTGGCGGAACAGAGATTAGGGTTTTTAGCTGTGATCCAGGAAATGGACACAAGCAATAGCCAAGATCTCAACTTTGGACACTTTCCAGCAACACATTCTACTGATTGGAACCCGCATCGAACATAGCTGGGGGCAGTGAGTACAACAGCCCAGCAGGCAGGACCTGCTCCAGCCGTCTGAGCCGGCTGCCTTTCCGCCTGTCCGGGACCTGAGCTGGCCACCTTCCCGCCCCAGGACCCAGCCACTTTTCCATCAAGGAACCCAGCTGCCTTTTCTGCCCAGGACAGGCTGCTTTGCTGTCCCAGTCTGGCTGCTTTCAAGCCTGGGGACTCGGCTGCTCTCCCAATCAGAGAAACTGTCCCTTTCTTTATATCCTCAAACAAAATCAAATACATGGGAATATCACTAACCAAGGTAGTGAAAGACTTATATAAGGAAAATATTGAAACACTCAAGAGGGAAATAGAGGAGGATGTGACAAGATGGAAAGACATTCCATGCTCATGGATAGGGAGAATCAATATAATAAAAATAGTAATTCTGCCAAAAGCAATCTAAAGATTTAACGCAATGCCAATAAAAATTCCAACCTCCTTCTTCACAGACATAGATAAAATAATCTCTAAATTTATTTGGAAGGGTAAGAGACCTTGAATAGCTAAAACTATACTGAGTAAAAAAAAAAATACGCAGGACGTATCACCATACCTGACTTTAAAACATACTACAAAGCCATAGTAACTAAAACAGCATAGTATTGGCAGAAAGTCAGACAGTCTGACCAGTGGAATAGAATTGAAGACCCAGCCGTTAATGCAAGTAACTTCAGCTTCTTACTCTTTGACAAGGGTGCCAACAATGTAAGCTGGGCTAAAGACAGTATATTCAACAAATGGTGCTGGACAAATTGGATAAACACATGTAAAAAAATGAAAATAGACCCACTCCTTTCACCATGCACAAAGATCAACTTCAAATGGATTAGAGACCTCAATATTAACCATACAACCCTAAACACCCTGGAAGAAAAAACAGGAGGAACCCTACATAAAATAGGGAATAAATTCCTGAGCCCAGGAAGTGCAACAGTCACTTAACCAATGGGACCTGATCAGACTCAAAAGCTTCTGTACAGAAAAAAAAAAAAAAAAAACATTGGTCTCAGATTCAATAGACCCCCTTCAAACTGGGAGATGATTTTCTCCAGCTACAACTCAGACAGAGGCCTAATTTCCAGAACCTACAGAAAACTAAAAAAAAATTAATAACAAAAAAGCAAACTGCCCCCTCACAAAATGGGGCACTGATCTCAACAGAGAATTCACAGAGGAGGAGACACAAATGGCCTTTTCTCACCTGAGAAAGTGCTCAGCATCCTTAAGCATCAGGGAAATGCAAATCAAAACCAAAATGAGATACCACCTTACCCCTGTTAGAATGGCAATCATAAAGAAAACCAACAACAATCCTTGCTGGCGAGGATGTGGGGAAAACGGAACCCTCATTCACTGCTGGTGGGATTGCAAATTTGTTCAACCACTATGGAAAGCAGTGTGGAGAATTCTGAACAGAATGGACATAGAACTAACAATGTACCCAGCTATCCCTCTAGTAGGCATCTGTCATGGTTTGATCCAGGTGTTCCTCACAAAGAAATGAATGTGTTCTGATTGATAGAACCTCAGCTGATGGTAGTTCAGTAGTTAGAACCTTGATGGAGCTGTGTTGTTGGGGGCGGGCTTATGGGGATTATAAGCTAGCTTCCCATTGCCAGTGTTTGGCACACCTTCCTGCCATTGTTTGCAGTGCTGTGGTGGAAGTGATGTTCACTCCTCTGCTCATGCCATCATTTTCTCTGCCAGAATGGAGTCTCCCCTTGAGTCCATAAGTCAAATAAACCTATTCCTCCATAAGCCGCTTTTGTTTGGGTTCTTTCTGCACAGCAACTAGAATGCTGACTACAACAGCATCTGTCCACAAGATATCACATCTTGACACAGAAACATTTGTACAACTATATTTATAGCATATTCAATTCATAACAGCCAAGAATTGGAATCAACCCAAATGCCCATCCATGGAGGAATGGACAGCGAAACTTTGGTATATTTACATGATGGAATTCTACTCAGCTGAAAGGAAAAATGACATATCAAAATTTAGGAAAAATTTGTCTGACTTCGAGCAGATCTTACTAAATGAACATTCAAAAGAACAGAGAATCGCATGCCGCATATTCTCCCTCATACGTGTTCCTTAACCAGGATAACTGTAAACTCTACACATACAAGTAGAAAGAAGTGAGAGGTTATGAATGAGGGGTAAGGGATGGGGGAAGGGGATGGCTTAAGCATGAGGCTAAATCATATTAGGTTCAAAAACATAAATTCCTCACAAGCATACTGTAACCTATTGAGAAAGTAGTGGGCATTGACTGGCAAGAGGGGCCATGAGTGGTAGGGGAGAGAGTCTAAGCCTGTGAATAATTAGATCAGTCTGACAACCCCTGGTTCCAACCAATGGTTCCTTCTTTCACTGAGCTGTTGACCAAAGCAACCCATGAGATTCCAACAAGACAGAATTCTCTCAAAGCTCTTGACTGCCCCCCCCCAGGCCTGAGGCAAAACCCTGATGCTGAAGAAACCACAGAATGCCATAGACCAGCATAGAGAGACCCTTTGAGGTCCGGAATATGGCATCCAGTCCCCAGAAGGCAGTTAGTGTAGTGCTGGAAGGCACTGCACAGGCTTCCAGCAGAAACTGATCAACGACAGCTGGAGTAAACAGAGACCACTGACACGAAACACAATAAAACACAATGTCAGCCATGAGTAGGCTGACCACACTGGGAGAGAAGAGTGAACCAAGAAAGGAGTACTTGTGCAATGGAGGAGCCTAGACCTGGGGGAGACAATCAACAGCTTTCAAATTTGGCCAAATTTTCCACTTAGTGAGGGCCCTGTCTGGAACTTGGGATTCAGGGCAACAGGCACTGGATCCCTTACTCTTGGGCTCCCAAGACAAGATGCACTATGGGAGTGATTGATGGGGAGGCTACTAAAAATAGAATCTAGGTAATCCAGAATTGTGTATATTAGTTAACCTACACTGATCTCACTGATGGAAATTGTATTTGTGTTTTTCAGGATGCAACGCGAGATCTGTGGCCCATCTAACCCTACCAACTGACCGTAGGCCAATAGCTGAGATCCTGGCAAGAGAGGAGCCACCACAGTCATATCATGGAGGATCCATATGTAACCCCACAGAGAATGACGGGATGAACAGGGACCCAGAGCCACAGACATTTAATCAACACAGGATAAGCGAGTGTGACAGAAACCAATGATTTTTAACACAAAGACCCCTAAACTCACACCATTAAAGCAGCCTTAATACTCATCCACCACGACTCAGGGAACAGAGTGGAAGAGGGGACAAAAAGATTGTGAGAGCCCTGGTGGGGGAGACTATCCAGAGGCATGGCACCCCTCATTAACAACATACTAGGGCCAGGTGAACCTGGCCGAATGCTAGGCTATCTATGGTCCCCTGTCACAAGGACTTATCCAGAGGACCCATGGAGGAGGATATCAGCAGATTGAGGATGGGGGAAGGGGGTACCGGGTAATCGGGATAACAACTCATTGTTTGCCCACTAAATAATGTAACTCATTATGGACAATAAAAAAGAAAAAAAATAAGTAAAGTATTAAAAAAAAAAACAAAGGAAGACACAAACCTTTAATTGTATATTTTCATCTTTGTCAAGAACATAATTTAGGGGCCAGGGTGATAAAGTGCTTGCTACAAGTGTAAGGACCCTGAATTCAACTCCCCAGAACCCATGTAAAAGGTAAACATAAGAGTCCATGTTTCTAATCCCAGTGCATCTCTGGTGAGATGGGAAGCAGGAAAGGAGAATTGGAAGCTCATGAGCAGGTTAGCCTGGTGAGCACAGCAGCACAGAACAACTCTGCCTCCAAAATAACAAGGAAGGTGAGGACTAACACTGACAGCTGTCTGCTGACCTAAACACACACACACACACACACACACACACACACACACACACACACAGATGACTCTGAAACATTCTTGTTGAAAACAAAAGCAATGTCAGAAAGTGAACACATTCTTAAGACCATTTTAAAAATAAGAAAAACGCATCCTTCAATATAGCAACAATTTATTAAAATGCACAGAGTAGCACACTGTTACAGAAGAATTCAGTATTAACTTGTCTTTGTGAATGCTGTCGTACAAACCAACTGATGTAACAACAACATGAAAAAATTATTTTCCAACTTTATTTATGTCTGTATAGATTGGCCTATGCTGCATTGTTGGACACAACCTGGGAAACTTCATCAAACTACTTCATAAATTATAATCCCCTTCTCTTATTACTTCCAGTATGGTATTTAACAACCCAGTTGTCAGGAGCCTAACATGAACAAGCCACTTTGGAATGAAGTACTTTTCTTTGTGGGAACAATCACCAATCTCGAGCCCTGGTGTTTTCAGAATGCTGAGCACTGCGGCCTGGGAGCCAATGAGAATACACACACAGCAGGGCCAACCCCAACCACCTGCATCCAGGCTAGCCAACCAGCAGTACTTTCTCTCTTTTGGAGCTTTCAAAATTAAATGATTTTCTTTTTCTATGGAGGAAACCGGGGTTGGGGGGCAGTGAGGGCAGGGAAAAAAATTCCCTGATTGCCAAGGATGTTGGCCTGGGTTCCATTCTCCTTTACCCAGGAAAGCCCCATTTTTGAAGCGGCACATGCATCTGGAGTTCTTTTGCAGTGGCAAGCAGTCCATATTCTCTCTCTCTGTGTCTCTCTCTGTCTCTTTCTCTCCTCACAGTCTTTTAATATATTTTCAAAATTTAAAGCTCACAATGGTTGTGTCCCCTTACAGAGTGTCCTTCAGCTTGTTTGTGACCATCAGTCCTGCCTTATGATCACTTTCTCCAGCACACACAGATTTCCTGAATCAACATGAACACTTAATACAATACCATGATATTTATTGTCTTCTCATAAACTGTTTCCAAGTATGGTTCATTCATTGCATTATTTTCCAAGACACCGATGCCAAACACAAGGTTTTAAAAAATCTAGATCATAACAATTTCTATTTTTATGATCAGCTTTCATCTTACTTAAAAGAATGGAAAAATCATCAGTGTAACAGAAAGTGTTCAGATAATAACTAAGTCAGGCAAACACAGAGAATAAGAGAAGGAATGAACTACGAACAACAGAATGTAAAAATAAATGTTGAGACACAGCCATAGGATCTCAGTTCCCCTCTGTTGATAGTCACTGCTAGAATAATTTTTGTGATGATTGAAATAATAATTTATTGTGCTTGGGTAGAGGGTTCATTGGTTAAGGGCACTTGCTAGCAAAGTGTGCCAGTCTGGATTCAACTCTCCAGTCATAAATTTACCCCTGGGTACATTCATTTGCAGTAGTAAGAGAGCCATTATGCGCCCACCACATAAATAAATAAGAAACAACAATTTATTACCCTGTATTTCCATTTCTTCAAATGTGTGTGTAGATGTCCACTGCTATAGGTGAGGGAACCTGGAATTTATCTTTGGGTAAGTTTTATTAGGGACAATTTTTGGCTCCATTAATGAGACAGGTTGTGAGTTTTAAAGTTTGAGTGTGACAGAAGGCATGCCTGTGTCACTAGTACTGTGGCTGATATTAATAGACTGAGTTATTTCTCTTTCTGAAACACTAAAAAGGCTTCTAAAACTTTCATAAGGTATATGCTGAAAAGTTAAAAAGAAAAAAAAGGATTTATCTCACTTATAAAATTGGTTATTTCATTTTTATTCCCCATATCCCATTCTTCAACATGCTAATGAAGACTGTAGTTGATCTTAGGACACAGAAAACAAATGATGCCATGATATTTCACTTAGCAAAATATGGATCTGATTATGTCATGCTATTGTAGTAAAGAAGAAATTGTTCATGTGAAGTATAACATTCATTGTTCAAACATTAAGCAAAATAACTTTTAAAAAGAAAAACAGATTTATGGTGATAGTCTTCTGTAACATAAATACATTAATAACTAAGGAATATTTTTCAGACATTTGGCAAAGATAATCTACTTCTCTTGCATTATAGATGTTTTGTTTGAAAGATTATCATGATAAAATATTCACTGTCTTATTAGAAAGACTAAATTGTGTTTTGGTTGGCTTCACAGCTGGTCACCATAAGATATGCTTTTGTTTAACGGTTGGTTATAGATTCCAGATTGTGAAAGACATACATTTTCCTCTGCTCATAGTCAATTATCTTTTTTGCTGATTAAAATAACTTCATACTGAATTCTGTAGGAAATCAGTAAATGCTGATTTTCAAACACAACTTTGCCTTTAAAAGAGTTAACGCTTTACTCATCTAATAGTCCGTCTGCTTTCAAACAAGGATGTGTTTCGTGTGTAAGTCTGATATGAACACAATTATCATACTTTAACACATTTCTATTTAAGCGGGGAGAAGGGTAGAAGTCATCCACTATTTAAACACATTAAATAGGACGACATAGTTCTTTAAGGGTCAGCATGCCATGACTGAAATAAAAGTTTCTATAGTAGATTTTTCTGATCACACCAAGTTACCATCTGTAAGTGACAGAATTGCTTCACTTCAGAAAAGAATAATCATATGAATATTATAATTTTAAAATAATTCATAGTTGACACATGATAATTCTTTTTTCTTACATGTGGGTGTAATTGTGGTGTATATGTCTTGTATGGGTGCAATGCATTTATGTGTAGTTCAGAGACCAACTTCAGTGCCTCTCTCCATTGATCTCTGAATGTGAGGCTCATTAATTCATCTACACTAGCTAAGCAGCAAACTTCAGAGATGCTCCTGTCTCCACCTCCCCAGGGCTGGGATTGCAGTCACACAACTTCACATCCAGATGTTTCGTGGTTGCTGGAGACCTGAATTTAGATCCTCATGTTTGCATAACAAGCTCTGTATGCTCTGAGTCATCATTTCCAACTTAGAGTTATTTTTGTATATCATTTCTGCAGAATTTCAGAATTCCACTTTATTTTCTTTTTTTTTTCTTTTGGAGAATACATGAAACTCTTTATAGAATAAATTACTTTTTTTGTTGGAAAAATATGAATCATCTATTGATATTCATACATAATTAGTGCATGTTGCTTCTGATATTAGAGATTTTTCAGTAAATTATGAAGACTCCGCTCTTAATGCAAGTAACTTCAGTTACTTGATCTTTGACAAAGGTGCCAACAATGTACGCTGGTCTAAAGATAGCATCTTCAACAAATGGTGCTGGACAAATTGGATAAACATGTGTAAAAAAATGAAAATAGATCCACTCCTTTCACTATATACAAAGATCAACTCCTAATGGATCAGGGAACTCAACATAAGACCTGTAACCCTGGATACCTGGGAAGAAAAAATAGGAGGAACTCTACATGAGGTGGGAGTAGGGAAAAACTTCCTGAGCAAATCTCCAGTAGCCCAGGAATTGCAAGTCATTTAACCAATGGGACCTGACCAGGCTCAAAAGCTTCTGTACAGACAAACATACCATACTCAGAGGCAATTGACCCCCATCAAACTGGGAGATGATTTTTGCCAGCTATAACTCAGAGAGAGGCCTAATTTCCAGAACTTCCAGAGAACTGAAAAAAAACAATAATAAATAAAATGCTACCTCACAAAATGGGGCACTGATCTCAACAGAGAATTCACAGAGGAGGAAACACAAGTGGCCTTTACTCACTTAAGAAAGTGCTCAGCATCCTTAAGCATCAGGGAAATGCAAATCAAAACCAAAATGAGATTCCACCTTACTCCAGTCAGAATGGCAATCATAAAGAAAACCAACAACAATAATTTCTGGAGAGGATGTGGGGAGAAAAGAACCCTCATTCACTACTGGTGGGATTGCATGCTTGTTCAACCTCTATGGAAAGCACTGTGGAGACTCCTGAACAGAATGGACATAGAGCTACCAATGGACCCAGCTATTCAACTACTAGACATCTACCCTCAAGATGTCACATCTCAGGACAGAGACATTTGTGCAACTATATTTATAGCAGCTCAATTCATAATAGCCAAGAATTGGAATCAACCAAAATGCCCATCCATGGAGGAATGGACAGCAAAACTTTGGTATATTTACACGATGGAATTCTCCTCAGCTGAAAAGAAAAACGACATATCGAAATTTAGGAAAAAATGGTCTGACTTGGAGCAGACCCTACTAAGCTAACTCTCAAAAGAATAGAGTCAAACACCGCATATTCTCCCTCACATGTGGTTCCCAACCAGGGTGACTGTAAACTCTACACAGACCAGTCGGGAGAAGTGAGAGTTTGTGAAAGAGGGAAGGCAGCTAGAGAGCTGTGGCTCCTCCAACCCTACCAAGGAGCCACGGAGTGATGGCTGACATCATGGCAAGAGATCAGCCACCCCAGACCTACAGTGGAGGATACATATGGAACCCGGCAGAGAGTGGTGGGATAAGCAAGAGACCTATAACCACAGGCAATCAGTCAACATAGGATAAGCCAGACAGACATCAACGATCTTCAACACACCCAAAAGCAGAAGTACAGAAGCTCCTTAGACATCAACAATAAAGCAGCCTTAATATTCACCCACCATGACTCAGGGAATTGAGAGGAAGACGGGGTCCGAAAATTGTAAGAGCTATGGCGGGGGAGAATATCCTGTGACATGGCCCCCCTCAGTAATGACATACAAAGGGGTGGAACCCGGCTGACCCCCAGGCTATCCATAACCCCCTACCCCATGGACTGATCCAGCCTGCCCATGGAGAAGGATATCCAGCTGATTGGGGACAGGGAGGAGGGAAATCAGGGAACTGGGGACATCAACACATTTTTTGCTCATTCAAGTGTAAATATGGATTATAAAGATATAATTTATAACAAAAATTGTTTACTTAATTAGTTTTATCATTTCATCAGTTATAATTCCAATTTTATTGTTTACTATCTTTACCTCTAAAATATTATTTTAAAAGCTATTTTCTATTTAAAAACTAATAAACTATTTAATAATAACTGGTTGTTATTAAAATTGAGTAGTTGTTGATTAGGTAACCTTGGCTTCTCTTTAAGATTCTGCCATTTTTCTATCATAGGTTACCTAGTAGTAAGGGAAGTGAACTGTTACATTACTAGTGTGTGCCACAAAGGGACAATGAGATGTTGGGTTAAATGTAAGTTAGAATTTACAAATTTTCCAAATGATTAACACTTACTTTTTAGGTTATTGGATAAGCAAAACAAAAACACTTGATGTACTGCGCTTTCTGGAGTTTTGTTTGTAAGTTAAAAATAGCCTGAAAGAATTTTGGAGAAGACTAATATTATCTAATCATATTAACAGATCCCATTCTTATACTAGAGTGTCTTTCTGGATGTTAAGCAAGGTGAGCATCATCTGTACTTATATTGTTTTTCTTATTGTTCATGAAATAACCTGAAAAAGTCACATTTATCAAATAAATGGGCCACTTTTTATAAAACGGAATATTACCTTTCCCCAGTCTCTGTCTGTCTCTCTCTCCCTCTCTGTCTCTCTCTGTCTCTGTCTCTCTGTCTCTCTCTGTAAATAAATGTACACCAACCCTTAACAAAGAGTGTAATTGACTACCAATTAATTAGAAATACATTGCTTTTGTCTTCCATCTTAAATTTAGCAATTAGGTACAAACTGTTGTTGTACAATGTGTATTTGACAGTCATGTAAACTGGATGAACATGGACGTTAGATACAATCAACAGGCTGCAAATCCCAGTCACACTTCCCGTATTTATTAAATGTGCCATCAGTCCTGTTGCAATTATTCCGTAGAGTTGTATTTACATTTTCATGTGTAACATATTGTTGTAGTTAACTTCCCATTGCTGGCAGAAAGAACCAGAACAAAACCAGTTTTCAGGTGGAAAAGGGTTTATTTTGGCTTACAGACTCCATGGGAAATAGCAGCAGGAAGGTGTGCCAACCACTGCCAAGAGAAAGCTGGCAAGAGCACCTATGAGCCCACTAACTGTACACCTCCAACAAGGTGCCATGATCCCAACTTGCCTAAAGCTGGGGATCAAACATTTAGAACACAACCGTTTCTGGAGGACACCTGAATCAAACCACCACAATTACACAGGTTAAATTTCTCGATTCTGTTCATAGCATCTGTGTGTGTAGTGAGTCAGCCTGTGCCAAAAAAATGGAAGAGGGGGAGGAAGAAATTCTATCTGAAAGGCAAATGGAACATGACGTTGGCACTAAATCTCCTCACTCATGGGTTTGGCTCATGATGTCTCGCCCAAGCCACTTTCTCTTACTCTGTGGGTGATTTTCTAAGCAGAAGCCAGAATCACATTTTAACATGTTCATCCATAGCCCAGTTACTCAGATTCCTTGAACCTAGCCTTGAAGCGTGTTTAATTTTTAGAAAATGGTTTTAGTTTTAGC
>PVHP010002734.1:0-85701 GCA_004024765.1 Zapus hudsonius | reverse complement strand
CTCGGCTACTCACAGTCCGGGAAAACTTCATCCGGTGCTGGCAGCTCGCCTTGGCACCCATCCATAGTCCTGGAATTCACTGGGTCTCCATTGCAACCCACAGTTCATCCTCATGGCCCCATCGGGCTCCATGCAGGCAACCTTGCACACCTGCTTCACACGCCCATGGCCATTTTTCAAAAACAAAACTGTGTTGCAAATCCAATGACCCTCTCTTTCTAACCAATCTCCATTCCACAGAACCAGGTGGGCTACCAACGTGCTAATCCAGGGGGGATCAAAGCATTCAGGCCCCTTACTTCAAAGAATCCACATTCTTCCTGTTGTTCCAATGCAGACCAGCTGGCCCAATCTCAGTGGTTGTAATCTCTCAAACAATTGCAGGTGAACGGGCAGCAGTTTCGACCCAAAGATCTTTCTTTCTGTGCCATCTCCATCTGCTCACACCAGTCCATCTTTACGAAAAGCAACCCTGCACAGGTTTCCAGGACACAGGCAGGCAGAACACAGTAAGCCTCTCACGCAAACTGCTTCTGGCACAGTCCTGACCAAGTTCTTTCTCCCCCTTGTAAGCCAAACCTCACAATCCATAGTTCTCATTACATTCAGGTCTTTCAACTCTGACCAGAATGATCCATGAAGCTGTACTCACAACACTGCATCTCTTAGGCTGAGAGTTCAAATCCTTCCACATTCCTCCTGTAGATCACTTCCAGAAAACCAAAGCCACAAGATCAGGGTTTCAGCAGCAACAGATGACCCCACATCCTGGTACCAAAACTGTTGCAGTCAGCTTTCTAGTCGCTGCGCAGAAGAACCCAAACAAAAGCGGCTTGTAGAGGAATGGGTTTATTTGGCTTGTGGACTCGAGGGGAGACTCCATCCAGGCAGGGAAAACGATGGCATGAGCAGAGGGCTGGACATCACCTCCGCCACAGCACTGCAAACAGCGGCAGGAAGGTGTGCCAAACACTGGCAAGGGGAAGCTGGCTTATAACCCCCATAAGCTCACCCCCAACAACACAGCTTCATCGAGGTTGTAAAACCCAAACTGCCATCAGCTGAGGATTGATCTATCAGAACACATTCAATTGTTTGTGGGGGACACCTGTATCAAACCATGACAGATAGGGTGTCTGTACTGGGGAGAGGCTAGACTTTTGTTTTTCTGAAGTAGGTTCTCGCTCTAGCCCAGCCTGACCTAGAATTCACTATGCAGTCTTAGGATGGCCTCGAACTCATGGCAATAGGGAGAACTTGCACATCTTTTGCCTGCCTCTGTCCCTTGCTTGTACTTCAAACATGATGTCCTGGACTCATGGGTGGACCCCACACAGCTACCCATAGCTCAGGGAGAAAGAATTACAGGTTATGCACCAACCCACTCACCATCACTGCTTGTCTGTGCACAGACAGGCTCGCTCCACTTCCCAGTTCTGTTTCGATCAGGAAGAAACCCTTGCACTTGAATACAGTAAGTGGTCCATGGCTCCAGGTTTCTGAGGACCTCAAAGTCATACTGAGAAGTAACTTGAAACTAGTAACAAGACACATATAAGAACATGGCTCAGCTGTGAAAGGACTCCATCTTTTCTTTTTACCCTATTAATTTTTTTTTTGCTTTGTTTTTGGTTTTTTGAGGTAGGGTCTTGTTCTAGTTCAGGCTGACCTGGAATTCACTATGTAGTCTCAGGGTGGCCTTGAACTCATGGCAATTCTCCTACCTCTGCCTCCTGAGTGCTGGGATTAAAGGCATGCACCACCACGCCCAGCTTTACCCTATCAGTTTTAATTTCTGCTTCACACTTAACCTAGGAAAGAGCAGGTGGCCAGACTTTCTCTGAGCTCCTTACTGAGGACCTTGATGCCATCTTAAGGGACTGTGATGCTGAGAAATGATCTCATCACCTGAATTCTAAACTTCCACACTTTCCTTGAAAAAGAGAGAGGGCTGAAGACATGGCTTAGTGGTTAAGGCATTTGCCTGAAATGCAGAAGGACCTGAGTTCAATTCCCTAGTGCCCATGTAAAGCCAGATACACAAGAGGGTGCGTGTATCTGGAGTTCATTTACAGTGGAGAGAGAGAACCTGGAGAGATAGATGGCTCAGCTGTCAAGGCACTTGCCTGCAAAACCTAACAACCTGAGTTTGAGCCCACGTAAAGCCAGATGCTCAAAGTGGCACATGCATCTGGAGCTCATTTGTAGTGGTTAGAGGGCCTGGTATGCCCATTCTCTCTGTCTCTCTTCTATCTCTCTCTTATTGCAAATAAATAACTAAACAAATAAATATTTTTTTAAAAAGAGAGATAAATGTGTTTTAATGGGTTGAATTATACTGCATAGAAATTCACATGTTAAAAAAAGTCCTAACTCCAGGTAACTGAATGTGACCTTATTTGGAAGTAGGGTCTTTATAAAGGTAAAAATCAATTTAAAATGAGATTTGGAGAGTGAGTTCCTAATCCAATATGTCTGATATCTTTGTGAGGAAGAAGATAAATTTGTACAGAGATGGGCAGCTGGGGAGAAAGCCATGTGAAGATGAAGACAGAGATCTGAAAGATGCTCTTCTAAGCCAAGGAAAGCTAAGGTCTGTCAGCAAGTCACAGGATCTGGGGGAGAGGTCCAGGGTGAATCTTCTATCTTCAGAAGCCATGTGGCCCGGCAGTCACATGGATCTTGGACTATCAGGCTCCAGAAATGTTCAGCTACTCAAATTGTTAAACTTTGTTATGGGAGCCCTCGCTAACTAGCAAGTGTCATTTACTGTAAGACTCAATGGGACTGCCTCCCCCCAGCCAATTTATGATCCTGGCTGCCTGGGTCCCCATGTGTGCTCTTGGGTTGGCCCCCACTCCCAGGCATTCTCTCTCTCTCTCTCTCTCTCTCTCTCTCTCTCTCTCTCTCTCTTCAAGGCACATATCAAGGTCTGTTTCTGCTCTGGCAGCTGGAGTCCCTGACACGTGTCATTTGAATTTAAATATAAGATATCATAATTAATGATGTATTTTTAAAATGGATAAACTGAAATTGTTCCTGGCAAAATAAAGGGAAATAAAAGAGCATTTAAAGTGAGTGCTAGCTTTTCTTTTGCTTTCATAACTGCTCTTTCTTGAGAGGGTTGTCAACAGCTTGCCAATATTCCTTTTCCTACATGAGATATCAGCCTCATTGAAGGCAAGAAGTGGAGAATGCCTACTGAGTCCAAGAAGAGACTAGTGTCACCTTTAGTAAAAGACAAACACCCCAAACAAAACCAACAGAAACTCCTCCCTTTTGCTTCTATAAGTCTAAGGCCTCTAACACCTTAGAGTGGGAGGTCTGTTGTTTGTTTTTGGTTTTTTCAAAGACTAAGTTCAGAGGCGGCAAGAGTCGAGGTGGTGGTACAGACATGAGGGGTCCTTTACAAGTCCCTTCAAGGGCTTTCTCTGCCTATTTACTTCTAGATAATTCCTGGTTTCCTTCACCCATAAGGAAAATGGAATTTCTAAAAAACCTTTGTGCTACTAATTTTGGGAACTATTTTGGCAAAACTCAGGGATGTTTGCATCTTAGAAGGGAAAGATATAAATTGGTGTGAGATGACATCTGTGAAGGAGGACCTGGGGAGTAGGTGACCTTTCCAGCATCTTCACACAAATGGCTATCAGACAACTGAGTAAAGCAGAAAGCCAGATGTGTAACCAGATGCCAGTACTAGGGGTGTATTGTAGATAAGAAGTTAAATGTAAAATGGGTTTGCATGTCACGCTTGGTGAGGGAGACACTCATCCATGGTGACTGTGGAACTGGACCTTGAATTTGAGGGTGCTACTAACCTCTGTGGTGTGGGCACTGTGAGTTCCAAAGCTTAACAGACATTTGCCCTGGTGAGTGATTATGAAACTGGATATTGTGTTTTGCTTTTCAGGCATACAATTCCCGGGCTCTTAACTATAAACAAAATTGACTCTTCTGTGAAGTCAGATTTTCTAAAAGCTGTGTTTAAATGTATGTGTCTTCCAAGATGCCTATGTAGAAACTTAATAGGGAAAGTATGTAGAGGTGGGGGTCGTTTTTTCTTTTGAATGTATGTTTGTGTGGGCTTTTGTGTCCCAGCATGTATGTAGAGGTAAGTGGGAATCCTTGAGTGTTAATTGTCGTCCCACAAACTTCCAGCGACCCTCCTACCTCTGCCTTCCATCTTGTCATGGGTACACTGGGATTATACATGCTTGCTACCATGTCTGGCTTTATGTGGGTTCTGGGGATCTGATTCAGGTCGTCTCACTTGCACAAGTGCTTTTTCTCATTGAGCCATCTTCCCAGCCCCAAGAGGTGGGATCTTTAGAGGGTCATGAGCAAGAGCCCCATGAATGTCATCAGTGAGCTAATAAAAGAGGTGTGAAGGGCCTTTTCCCCCTTTGCCCTTCACCTTAGCCTATCTAAGGATAAAACAACAAAGGGTTATCTTGGAAGCGGTGAGCCAGGCTCAACAGATCTGTGTCTGCTAGTGTGCCTTGACTTGGACTTCCTAGCCTCCAGAACGATTGTTTATAAACTACCTAGTATGCACTGTTTTGTTACAGCAGCAGGAAGAACCTAATACACTGCATCATCATCATTCACTATTAATTATTTGGGTAAAAATTTTAACTTGAGATCTATTTTTGGCTCTGCAGTATACACACACATTTAATTATATCATCATAAGACAATAAACATGAGTGATCTCTTCCTTTCAAACTTTTGGGGATTGAGTAATAAACATTTAATGTAACTTATAAACCATATATGAGTCTGTTTAGGACCACAAACAGTATTCAGCTCAGAAGCATTACATTTGATGAAGATTGAATGAAAATGTCTCTATCATAGGAAGGGAACTCCACATACTTCTAGGCAATGGTATAAGTTTGTTTTTCATTTTGTCATTAAATTTCCCAACAGCCCTACAAAATGGCTTATTGACCCTGTTTTGTAAGTGAAGTAGGTTATAGTACCTATTCTGTAGGTCTGAGGAAGCTAAGGTCATTGGTATGACTAGAGCCACATGGTACAGGGGCAATAATCCAACCACATATTTTTGGCTTTAAGACATGTTTTAAAAATAATTGTTCCTCAAAGGAGAGTAAGAGCAAAAGCTGGGGCAAGAAAAGCAAGAAATGGCACTGTTCCACAGCTTCTCTGGGGGTGGAGGTGCCATTACCTCAGACCAGGCTGATCTTTGGTAAGTGTGGGCATGGGCGTGTAGATGCCAGGAAACAGTGGTCATTCAGGCGATCACCTGATTCGGTTGACTCCAACTTCCCCCAACCAACTGCTGACACAGCTCTGCTTCTCCTGCAACTTCCCTTCAGGGAGAGGAAGGTCTGTTCTCACTCCCTGGACTTCACCCTGAAAGTCTGCTCTGTGTATTTTCCCTGGGGTGGGGTTTCTGGATTGCAGACAACCAAGCCTTAGACCCTCTGGACCATCATAGGTTCTGCCACCTTGGTAAGGTCTTTTTTTTTTCTCTATCGTCGTGGCCTACTAAAATGGAGCAAATAACGTGGCTGCACACATCTGAAACACACATAATTAGCCAAGCTTACCTTTTCAGTGGTTCCATTTTTCCAAAACTGTACATTATAAGCCCACGAGTTATAAATGTTCTTTATGGTCCATGTTTCAGGTTCACCCTCAATTTTGGGGGCTAAGAAACTTAGGTGAAAGTAATCAGTAAGTGGTTCTACTTGTATTCTAGGAGGTCCAATAATGGCTAGGCATAAGAACAAAGCAAATTTATCATTAAAAATCGCATTTAAAAAACTTTACTTGCACATTAATCCTTTATAGTATGCAGGACAATTAGTCTACTGAAGAATTCCTGTTCTCTGACAGACCATTGTTATGATATTGACTGATATGGTTAAGAGTCTGTTTCTTTTAAAAAATATGGTTCAGTGGGTTAAAGCACTTGCCTGCCAAGCCTAACAATCCAGGTTCAATCCCCAGCACCCACGTAAAGCCAGATACACAAAGTGGTGCATGCATCTTGAGTTCGTTTACAGCAGCTAGAGGCCCTGGTACACCCATTGATATTCATTCATTCACTCTCTCCTTTTTCTCTCTATGCTTGCAAATAAATAAAACTTAAAGAAATCTGATAGAGCGTGGTGGTTCACACCTTTAATACCAGCACTTGGGAGGCAGAGGTAGGAGGATCACCATGGATTCGAGGCCATCCTGAGACTACATAGTGAATTACAGGTCAGCTTGGGCTACAGTGAGCAACTACCTCAACAAAACAAAACAAAAAATCTGATAGCCTTTGTCTTTATGAAGCTACTCCATTCATACTTACTGCAATTCCTAATATATTACTCCAGCTATATTATTTTAAATTATTTGCTAAAACTTTTTTCTTTTTGAAGGGGATGAAATGGGAGGGGGACAGGATTTCACTATGTAGTCTAACCCGGCCTTGAACTTATGCTCTTCCTCCCAGCACAGCCTTGAACTTGTGATCTTCCTCCGTCAGCCTTGCAAGTATTGGAATTACAGGCATGTGCCACCATGCTTGGCATAAAGACTGCTTTTCTTTTGCAAATTTATGTGTGGTGTGAATGTAATTATATATGTTCATGTGTGTGGGTGCATACAGGGGTGGAGGCCAGAGGTCAATGATGGGTGTCTTCTTCAATTAGTCCTTATTTTTGGAGGCAGGTCTCTCTCACTGAACCCAGAGTTCACTTATTCAGCTAGACAAGCTACCTAGCAGCCCCCCTGGGATCCTCCTGTCTCCACCTCTCCAGGGCTGGTATTACATCTCCAACTTTTATGTGGGTGCTGTGGATCTGAACTCAGGTTTTCATGCTTGTGCGGCAGGTACTTTACTGACTGAGTTGTCTCCAGAGCCCTAAACTTTAAATTTTTCATTTTATTGTCTTCTTTCTCTTTTCTGCTTTGTATTGGCTTGAATGGGGGGGGGGGCTGAAAGCTACAGATATTTCTAGTTGTTACCTTTAAATATTTAACACATTTAACCATATATACTTTTCCAACTTATCCTTACATTCATGTGTTTGGCCCCTTCACCTCACCTGGTCTGAATCTTTCCTCTGTCACTTGTAACTTGGGTGGCTTTGGAGACACTGACTGATCTGTTTAGAACCAGTGGGGAATGATGGGAGCAGAGGCCTGTACAGCAGATAGTCCTCCCTTATGACAATGTGAAGGGAGTGAGAACCAGCGCCTGTATCAGTCACAGGACCACTAGAGGGGACAACTGTACTCTATAGTGTGCTATATTGCTGAGCTAGGATGTGGTAGGCCTGCTGGGGAAATGCATGCTTGATTTATGGTATTGTCAACTTAAGATGGGCTTCTAGGAACGCTGTGAGTTGAGGAGTCCCTATAGTTTTGGAGGTTTAATAAACTGTATTTTTATGATTTTTTTTTAGAAAGGAACCCTTAGAAAACATAATGAAACTTTGATAATTCCTAGCTCTAGAAGTAAGAGTGATTTTTGCTCATGCTGGAGCAGAACTAGGAAGGGAAGAAGGGCTCCCAGCCTTACTCTCTCCTAGGAAGGATGTAGCTGTGGGAGCCATGAGGGCCCAGAGCAGGGGACCTATACGAAGACCCCACCACAGACATCATTCTTTCAGTGCTCCTTGCTGGCTGTGAGTTTCGTTACTGAAGTTTTTGTAACCCCTAATCCTCTCTGCTCTCTGAATTGCTATGTGGTGGTTGAATTCATTTTCAACTCCAGATATTCCAACTATGTTCACTTCAGGGTCTCTGGGTCCGCTCGGCCCTCCATGTCTAATCTGGGAGCACTCTGCAATCCTTACCTGTCAGCTTGACTGCACTCTTCCATCAGTAGGCACTCCCTTCTGTCCTTCTCCGCACAAGCTGCCTGCCTGCATGGGTCCTCCTGTTTTTATTTTCTTGCCCTTTGTATCTTATTTCTTTGTTGAATTCATATTTACAAATTGATTTCCTCCCAGAAAATTGTCACTTGAAGCCTTTCAGTTGTCATTAAGAGTGGTGGCAGTGAAGTTTTTAAACTTTATTTTACTGGGGCTGTGTATTCTTTTCTGTTTCACCCATAAATTTCCTTTGACTTATGCAGATACATGTGTGTATGTGTGTGCATGCATGTGGAGGTCAGAAGATAACCTTAGGTGTCATCCTCTGGAAACCCAGTCATCTTTTTTTTGGAGACAGTCTCTTCCTGGCTTGAAGTGCATTAATCAGGCTGGCCTGGCTGGCTCCAGGAATCCTCCATCTCTGCCTCCACAGTGCAGGGATGACAGGCATGCATACACTGTTTTATGTGGGTTCTGGGAGTGAACTCAGATCCTCATGCTTGTGAGGTAGCACTTTACCCACTGAGTTATCTCACCAGCTCCTCACCTATGGATTTAAGGCCACAGCCTCTTTATTATATCTCCTAAGCTTCATGTGCAAGACCATTCATTTGTGGGCACTCAAAGAATTCTTGTTGGTGGACCAACCGGTGTAAAAAACCAAGACAAGGTGACAACATACAACAAAATGGAAAACAAGTGGCTTACTATCATCCACAGGACAGAAGGTGATGTTTACCCAGTCGGAATGTTCGTCTGCAAACTCAGCCCTGACTCTCAAGATGTGGTCGCCATACTTAGAGAGATTTGAGAAGTCACATTCTGTAGCAGTGGTGTTCTTGCATACACCCAGGAATTTCCTATAACTACATGATTAGAAAGACAAAAATCACAAGAGTTCTCTCTTCAGCAGCCGAGGTTGACTTCAGGTGCTCTGTTCCCTTTGCTACCAAAGAGGAATGAAGGATAACAGGGAAAAACAAAGCTAATGTTGTTTTGTTTGTTTTTGAGACTGGCTCCTCCCCTGTTGCCCAGGCAGCCTCTAATGAAAGATTCTTTTGCTTCAGCCTCTCAAGTGCTGGGATTTCAGTGTGCACTGGGTAAATTTTAAATCATCATTAATTTTGATGACTAGTATACACAATTAATATTAACATTTTTCAAACTGTACTTCCTGAGGCCTTAATTATCTCTGGGATATCACAAGGCTTTTAAAAAACAATTCACCATATGGTCCAGTAATTTGAAGGAGAAACCTTAAACAAAATTAGTTATCTTAACAATACAGATTTTAAACCCCAATAAGCATGCACTACTCTGAAACTGGGGCTGAGTGTTCAACACACTTGACCAAGAAAGCTTACCTTTTTTTTTTTTTTTTTTTTTTTGAGGTAGGGTCTCTCTCTAGCCCAGGCTGACCAGGATTTCACTATGTAGTCTCAGGGTGGCTTCAAACTCTGGGTGATCTTCCTACCTCTGCCTGCTGAGTGCTGGGATGAAAGGTGTACGCCACCACACCTGGCTTCTTTCCTCCTTTCTTTTCTTTTCTTTTCTTTTCTTTTTTTTCTTTTCTTTTCTTTTCTTTTCTTCCTTCCTTCCTTCCTTCCTTCCTTCCCCTTTTCTCTCCTCTCTCTCTCTCTGGATAAGAAGTAGTTTATTCTGCAGCCAAATAGGAGATACCATGGCCAGAGAACACAGATTTAGGGTACGCTAATTCCATGTTCCAATGTGTTACCAGTTTTGTGAGGTTTTTATAGTTATAGAACAAAAGATAGCCATAAACCAAGGCACTTTTCAAATATACTGGCTGGAGCATTAGTTGGTGGGTTACAGCAGAGCGTGGAACTCTCTGTTATAGGCTTCAGATGCTCTCTGATGACATTCTTAGCCCTTGGGTTGGTGGAAGCTAGAGGTCTGTTCTTACGTTCCAAAAAAGATCACACCTGTTCAACTGTTACCAGGATGTTAGGTCAGACACAGAGGTGTATGGCCATTGGGAGGCTAAAGACACTGGCTTCCTTTCTTGATTATGTATTTTTGAAGCAGTGAGACATGATTTGTGAGATACTGACATACACAGATAAACTAGATTAAGATATTAAGATGACTTCACCTAAGAACTGCAATTATTCTGAAATTTTACGAAACAGTCTATCCATCTCAGTCAAAACCTAGCTCCAGTGACAATGGCTGGAGGTGGCTGGAGCAAGTGGAAGAACTCTGTAGCTTACCACAACAGCCAGAGGAGGTGTAAGTAGCTCCACCTGGCTGAGGAAACACTCCTTCCAGTAAGTGAGGAGGCTGTCTGACTGGTTCCTTCCCCTCTAGGTGTCAAAGCCAATTTGGCTGCTGTCAGAAGTGATGATGGTGGTGATTATGATGATGATAATAATAATGTAATGACAACAGAGTTTAGGAAACCTGCCCAGACACTCGTGTCTGCAGGACTCTGAGGCTGTAGGGACCTCAATGCCCTTCTTCATTGCATTGCTGGTCACGTCCAGAGCTTTGCAAAAAGTAGGAAGAGATAACTGAATATTTTACAATGTTTCTTTTCCACTTTGAATACCACAAGTATTTTGCCAATCAATCAATTTTTCATGGTTGACTCATTCTATTATTTGGAAATCCAGTGGTCATTTCATTTAAGGGGAGTTTCTTGTATGTGAACATTTCCTTTACTTAAATGAATTCCTCAGCTGACACACTGAATTTCAAAAATTGTTTTGAAATAACTTCTTTAACTTTATTTTTAATTGTTTGAGGCTGACCTGGAACGCACTCTGTAGTCTCAGGGTGGCCTCAAAGTCACAGTGATCCTCCTACCTCTACTTCTGGAGTGCTGGGATTAAAGGTATGATCCACTATGCCTGGCTTCACTATTGACAAATATTTTCTCCCTGTTAAACAGGCAAAATGACCGCTGCCTGTATTTACATCAAATCTTGGGTGTTTCCATCAATATACTCCTTGACATGCTCTCTGACAGAACACCTATATAACAGAGAGCTTATGCACTGCACCTGCTTGGGCTGAGCTCAAAATGGGCTTTTCATGGAGCTAGACAGGCAGAAGCAGATCTTGCTGAGGACATGCCTGTTCCCTATCTGCATCTCTACAAAGAGGGCACCTAAGTACCACTTTTTTTTACCCAATGTAACAGTCAGTCCCACAATGCTGGGATGAACATCTACACCAGGCACAGTCTGGGGGAACAGGATTTATTTCAGCTTACAAATCCAATGGAAGTTCCATCAATGATGGAAGAAGCTGGCTCCCTTTCACAGATCCAAGTAGAGAAACCATCATCAGCCAGCAACATCAAAAAAGCAACAAGCATCAACGGGCAGCAAGCAGGACCCCAGAGCACAACTACTCCTTACACCTTTGGGCTGGAATTCACATCTGCCCTTAGTGACACCTTATGTCTGGACCCTAAGAACTGCCCCCAGTGACACCTCCCGCAGCCAGGCAGCTGATGATCCAAGTTACAAGTTTAATTTTAACATTTGAGTCTATGGGGGACATACATTCAAAGTACCACAGGTAATTAACCACCTCCTGTCCTCTACCTTCACAAAGCCACCAGGAACTCTTAGCTAAAAGGCTGATATCAACCACCGCTGCTACCATGGTGAGAAAGGTTGACATAGAGCAAAGAAATGACAGGGGAGAGAGACCAAAAGAGGTCTGTCTCCAAAATTTATAGAGGGTAAGAGGGTGGGAACGTAACTGACTATGTGTTTAGAGGAGGGGCAGTCCAAAGGTGACTAGGTTTAGATGAGGGTGGAGCTTGTCACTGAGTACTGGTAGCTTTATAAGAGAGGGCCAACATGAACATGGACACTGCAACACTGTGTGTGTCCTGGGACTCTGCCGGCAAGGAGGCCATCACCAACCAGACAAAGCCTATGTTGGCCTTGGACCTCCATAACTGTAAGCCAAAATAAACCAGTTTTCTTTATAAAATTCTCAGCCTTGGGTATTCCTTTATAACAACAAAACACTGACTGATACAAGGATATTATTTTTTCCACAGTGAAATAGATGTCTTTTCTAGTAGAGAAAACACAGAGCTAAAATAACAAAACCATCAATAACTGAAATACATCTTAGGAAAATGAGTTGTAGAATGACCCTTCTTTAATCATTGTACTCTTGACTATAGATGGGATGAGTATATTAGTGTTCTATTAGTAATCCACTAGTTACTAATATTAGTAAAGAATTATATTAGTGCTAAAGCTCCTGAACTTGATAACTGTCCTGTGATATAAAAGGTTATATTGTTCTTGTGAAATATACACTGAAATATTTATAGGCAAAGACATGATGTATGAGACAGAGAGATAAAGAATGGAGAAGGAAAATGTGGTAGATATTGAAAACTGGTGAGCGGCTGGAGAGATGGCTTAGCAGTTAAAGGTACTTGCTTGCAAAACCTGGTGAATGCCAATGTAGGCTCTGGAAATTCTTACTACTATCCTCAAATTTTTGAAATTTTGTGTGAAATATTTCAAGCTAAGGAAAAAAATTAAAAGTCCAATGTGTAGGCAAAGATTTTATTCTTCTTTCTACTTCTTGGACTTTGAAGCCTTTGGGTACTTACATAACGTGACAGGTGCATGTTAAGGAGGGTGGGGGCACTGAGATATGAAAGGGAGTGCGCCCCACCTCACTGAAGGGCTTCTCTATCTTCCTATTTCTGAATCACATGGGAAGCAGGTGTGTCAGCTGATCAGCCTTGGGCCTTCTGCTGCTGCTGCTGGCACCTGGAGTGAAGGCATACTCCAGATCAGCCTGTGGCCAATGAGGGCAGGCTGCCAAGTACTTCCTTCACCAGGAATAGGGAAATGGACAGGTAGGACAAGTAGAAGCTGCTAGAATCCGCTGGGGCAGAATAGGTGCTATGACAGCAAGTCTCTCTCTACCTGCAAAACCAGGTGGAGGAAGGAGGAGAGGGAGGAATCAATCAGTCAAAGGAAATGCTGACCACAAGGATTTCCTATAAAGAAAGCAAAAGGACAGTAGGTGGCTGTCATGGTCACACAAGTGGCAGCAGTGGTCTCCTTCCCTCCTGTGGTCCAAGTCAGCATCACCTTGCTCTGGAGCCTCCCTGTCTATCAGAAGCCATTAGACCCACCTCAGGTACTCAGCTGTGAAAGTCAGGTTCTCTTTGGGGAAAGCAGGTGGCTCCCACTGCAGAATGTTCTTGAAATTCACTGAGTTCATCCGGACATTTTCAGGAGGTGGTACCATTCCCAATGCTATAATGATAAAAGGGAAACACCACAAATTTTAACTTAAAAATGACCACATTTAACACTGGTGCGTATGTGACACATTAGCTAATCGGAGGAAGCTAGAGTTTGTTTGAAGCACCAGGAGAAGACATTTTGGAGGTGGGGGTGGGTGAGAAGCAAGAGTGAACTGGGGGTAGATGATGGTGACCTGGATTTGAGTGGTAGCAGAAGTAGAGAGTGGGAGGGAGGGAGCAGGTCATGAAGATTTCAGATACGCTTCCAAAGGTATATTCTAAACTTCCAGATAGACCTGGAGAAGTCCAGGTTAATCATTATTTCAGGCATAAGCCCCTAATGTCCTCACTGGAGCTGAGGTAGGGAATCCCGGATACCTATTATATCTGCATAAAACTGGAGATGCCAGATGGAGGGGAACAGACCTAGGCTAGGGACAGAAACTATTTTTAAACTTTTTATTTTTCATGTGTATGTGTGTGGTATGCATGTTCATATGTGTGCAGGTGGACATGCAAGTTCCTTCCCAATCTTCTTCCACCATATCTATCTATCTATCTATCATCCATCAATCCATCCATCCATCTATCTCACTGAAGCTGTTAAGACTAGCCAGTCAAGATACAGGGATCCTCTTGTTTGTATCTATAAATTCCGTGGTTCTGAACTCAGCCATTTTACCCACTGAGCCATCTCCCCAGTCTTATATTTAATCTTTTAAATAGAAACTTGTAAGCATATACAAAAACAGAGAGAAGTGCATAATAAGCCACGATCTCACCTAACTAGTGCCAACAGTGACAGACAGACATGTGACAGCACTGGACGTATTTAATGTCAGGCCTCTGCTGAAATCTCTCAAAGCAACAACAGTGTGAGGGAAGCCGAGAAAAAAGCTTGCAAGTGAACTCAGCTATGGAAAGACCAGGAAGGTCTCAAGAGACCCAGAGACCACCAAGGTCAGTGCAGAGCTCGCCCCAAAGGAAGGTGGGGCATGAGCTAATGGAACCTCGTCGCTCCCTGTGGAAAAGGGCAGAAAAGTTTCCTAGGATGTAGAACCTCGAACCTAGCGGCCCTGGGGCTGGGTCTCAGAGGAGCCAATGTCTGCTGAGAAAGGTGTGCGAGGTGGAGACGGTGATGGAGAGACTTCTGCCAGGACATCTGGCGGCGAGGGAGGGGCAAGGACCGGAGAGGCCACGGTCGTGGGGGAGGAGCCGCTGGTCACGACCAGACCAGGGGGTTCCCAGGCTTTGGGTCTTCCAGGAAAATGACTTCGGTAAGGTCCCCTGCCCCGAGGCTGCGGGGAGGGGCCGCTCCCCAGCCCCGCCGTGGGCTTCCCGCCCAGACCGTCTGTAACCGGGTCACGGGTGGGGATGCTCCCTCGTGGCAGGCCGTCCACACTGGGAGCTGCCCGGGCCGTCCGACGGCACCCACGGCTTTCCGTGGTGAGCACCGGGGGGATCTGGGGCGGTCACCGCCCCGCAACCCCTCCGGCCTCCCTCCGACTTCCCGACTTCGGGTCCCCGCTGCCCGGCTTCGGGGATGGGCGGCACGCGGACCAGCCCGCCCTGGCCCTTCCCGCCCGCCCTCAGCTCACCCGACACCAGCAGGCAGCCGCCCAGCCAGCACGCCAAGCTCCGCGCCATGGCCGCGACGGCCGCGGCAGCGCGGGACACTCGCCCCGGCGCCTAGGAACCGGCCCGCGCCCTCTTCCGGGAGCCGAGGGGGCGTGGCCACGACCCTGGTCCTCAGCCCCGCCCCCGCCCCGCAGGCTCCACCCCAGGCCCCGCCCATGAGACCCGCCCAGACCCCAGGCCCCGCCCCCAATGCCTCGCCTCGTCCCTCCGCGCTCCGGGAGCCCGCCTCGGGGCTCTGTAGGGAGACCAGGGCGCTGAAGGCGGCCTCCTGCACTCGGTCGACAGCCCAGAGCTTCCGTCTGGATGGTGCAGTGAGACAGAGGCTGTAGTCTTCTTTCCTTCTCCCCTTTCTCCTTTCTACCCCTCCCAATCCCCCCTCAATCGCAGCCACCCCTTTCTTCCCTTTTGTTTGTTTGTTTTGGTATTTCGAGGTAGGGCCTTACTCTAGCCCACGCTGACCCGGAATTCACTATGGAGTCTCAGACTGGCCTCGAACTCACGGCCATCCTCCTGCCTCTGCCTCCCTATTGCTGGGATCACTAGCAGGTGCCACTATTTTCCCCGAGGAAGCAGCACGTATACTATATATAATGTCTTCTCCCTAAATATAAGGCAAATTAAAGCATCTCATTAGGAAACTCGGCTTGGGGCAGGGGGGGGGGAGGGCTTGGTTCCCCTTCGCCCTAAGGAGATGGCACAAAACCAAGTCATTTGTTTTGCAGTCACTTGTTTTTTTCATAAGACTGTTGGGAAAGCTTTAGTTTCCTCTTCTTAAACTTAACTGGAGGCAAGGTGGGAAAAATTGGGCTCAGCAGGCTTGTTGGGAAATGACTGTCAGAACAGAGCAGATAAGAGAGCAAGCAGGTAAGCTGAGGTGCCCATCCCCTCAGGGCACTGCAGTTAGAGGAAGCTGGTGCAATCCTGAAGTGCCAGCAGAATCGCACGTCTACTGCACTGGTGCATTCTAGAAACACCTCCAAAGACCACACATCACTTTTGTATGAAAAAGTATTCTTGTATTACCCTTTGACTATCCCCAAACATCATACAAAATTTAAAAATAGAAGTATAAAAAAAATTCTAGCATCATCTTTTGTCAACCTTAAACCATTATACAACAAGTTTTTAAAAATGCATGAGTGCCTAAAGATTTGGTTATATGACACATGGGTTCAGAGGTCAAAGAAATGACTCCTGTGTGATAAGGTCTTTCCTGTGGGATTTCACTAGGTTAAGGAAGGGCTTCTTGCCTCCCTCACAGCTTCTCCTCGTTTCGTTTCTGTTAGAGCAATCACACAAGAAATCTATTTGAAGCCTTTGACCTAGGACCAATATAATGTTTAGTTTTCCCCTTGTGTGTGGGCATAGGAGAAATGCCTGAGAATGTGGCTCTTGGAGGAGGAGTGCAAGATGGGAGGGTCCCATGAATGGCTGTCCAGGGAGCAGCATTCTCTAGTACTGTCCCAAATCTATAGTAGCCCAGTGCCCACCTAGTCCAATTCATTTCAGAAAACAAGGCAGCTAAAGTTCAGGGAGACAGAGCCAAAGTGCCCAGGATCACATGATTCCCAGGCCTTGCACTGGGACATGTGAGAACCTTACTTATTTCCCCCTCCTAGACTGATAGTAACTGTAATCCCGTGTAGGTGAGATGAAAATTGAGGTAAGGAGATTTAAGTCAGAAGCCCCCGCCCCAAAGTTATGTCCTGTCCTATATAGACTTTTGACCTGGTCATGTCTAACACTACTGCATTATATGGTCCTCTGTATTGGCTATGTCTAACATCATGTTGTAATTCTTTTTATCCTCACAGCACAGCCGCAGGCATCTGTCTGCTAATTAACCACTTTTCTGTTTTCTGGAAAGCTTGCTTATCACACACTCAAGGGCTCTGACACTAGGCGGGACTCTGGGCTCTGATTTAGCAATAGTGAGAGTAGTTAAGGTGGATAAACTGAACCACCAAGAATCAGGGTCCAGGCTTTGGAAGAGAGTTGCTGGTGTGAACATAAACTTCCATCCTGATTCTCCAGTCTTGTCTCTGGTGCCTGTTCTGTAAGCCTCAGTTTTCCCTAACATAGGGAACCTAGAATCTGCACACAAAGCACTTACAAACCTGTTAAACAGGGACTTTAAACCTCAAATGCACTATTTCTTCTGAAGACCTTAAAGCTTTTGTTCTTGGTTTTTTAAATCTTAAAATATGGCACTGAGGTTTTATCCCTTCCTTCCTGCAATCCTCTATCTGTCACCTGTGTGATACTGGAATTATTAATGTGGGGGTCTTTTCCACTTAAGCTTGGGCCAGCTGGATGAATGGCTATGAGTAGACTTCTCAAAGCAGAGGACACAGAAGATGGCATCTGAAAGGAGTTCAGAAACCATGGAAACTTCACTGGCTCATTCCCAATTTCCTTGTGCCTTGGTCTCCTTCCCTCCTGCCTGCTTTGTGGCTTACTCTTTGAGCCCACCGGACTCGGGGTGTCTCCCTGCTAAACACAGCTCACAGCTCCTGCTAGAATCCTTTTTCCCTCCCCACCTCCCAGCTGGCTCAATATCATTGTTTCCTAGAAATATCACAGGAACCCCATCTGAAAACCACATTAAACCGGGCTTCCTAGGAATCCTAGGAAACAGGATGTATACATCCTGCGGGCATTCACAGAAAGGGAGGGGCAGAGCATGCTCCCTTCAAAGTGTATCACTTTGGATTTGTAAACAGTGTACAGAACAGTACAATGCTCCCCTGCTGGGATCTGCGCAGAGGAGATGGCCAGGGAGAATTGGGTGGGCTCCACAGTGCCCTAGCGTCTCCTCCAGACACCTGCAGAGGCAGGGTGTGAAGTCAAGGCTGAGGAGAACCTGCTGCAGTCATCTCATGATATAGCCATTCCCCAGGTCAGCAGCAGCCTCTGAGTCTGAGGTGTCACTTTTATCAGGTGACACATCTCCAGTCCACAGACACTGGGAAGAGAGGCCTGGGCGGAGCAGCTGTGTCCTTTCCCCACTGACCACCAGGAAGTCTGATTCTGTTCTGTGGGGGTCCTCTTCGAAGCCCTCAGCATCTTCTGCACAAGGTAGTTCCTCAGGGGCTTCTTCAGAGTCACTGTGGAGAACTCTCAAAAACACAGTCGTCAAGTCCACATTGAAGGTCATTCTGTCCCCAGGCTCCTCAGTAGAATTGCTGTCACCTTTAGGAAAGGGGTCCTGGGGAAGACTTTCTCTCCTCTCATGGGGCCCACTTGTGCCTTCTGACGGCCAGGGGTTGGGCTGTGATACCTTGGGGGTCTCGAACTCAGCCCCTGTCACTGGCTCATCAGATTCCTCAGCATCAGCGTCTTCATCCTGGGACTCCTGGGAGTTGGCTGATGAGGAGGCACAGGTCTGGCTCAGAAGTCTGCCCATCAGTCCATGCATGGTATAACCAGTGGCACTTGCTTTGGGGACATCTTCATTATCATTGTCACTTTCATCATCATAATCGTAATTCCACAGTCTCTTCTTCCTGTGGATGTGAATGACCTCCACCGCATCCACTGCTTCTGATGGTGGCAGTTCAGGAAATATCCTGACTAAAAAGTTATGGAAATTCTAGAGAAAGGAGTGGGGAAAGGTGGAGGGGGGGAGAGAGTGAAAGAGAGGCTGTGTCACTTGCGTTGGCTCTTTATTTCTATATAATAAAACTTAGTATTCACTGAACTGATGTGGCAGGTGATGACAATCCCAGAGGCTGACTGCTGCATGGTGATTGTGATTGCTACTTCCAGGCACTTCTCCTAGGACTTCGCATGTACAGCTGGCCCGAAAATCCAAGGATGCTCAAGTCCCTTGAATCAAATGCCAAAGCATTGACACATAACCTATGCACAGCCCCCCATATACTTTCCATCGCCTCTAGATTGCCTACAGTCCCCAGTGCAATGTAAATGCTATGCAAATAGTTGGCACTGTATCTCTTATAAAACAATGACAAGAAAAAGTCTGTTACAGACACATTTTTTCACATATTTTGATAAAACCCATGGATGTAGAAGACCAATTATAAGTCACTTGACTCTCATAAGTACTCTATGAAGTTGGCTTTTTTACTGTGTGTGTGTGTGTGTGTGTGTGTGTGTGTGTGTGTGTGTGGTGTAGTATACTGGGGATTGGATTATTGGATTTATGGCCCGTGTGTGCTGAGCACACCTTTTACCAATGGGCTACACACCTAATCCCTAGGCTTGCTAGGTTTATTATTATTATGTGTGTGTGTGTGTGTGTGTGTGTGTGTGTGTGTGCATGCGTGGAGGCCAGAGGTTGATATCAGGTGTCTTCCTTGATCACTCTCTGCCTAATTTATTGATACTGGGTTCTCACTCAAACCCAGAGCTGCTCCTCCTTGCCAGAGTTTGTCTCTCTCCTGCTGCTGCTTTCCCTCTGTTGTTGCAAGGAGTGATGTCCAGCCTCTACTTGTGCTGTGCTTTCCTGCCACCATGAAGCTCCCCTGCAAGGCTGGAAGCCAAAGTAAATCTTTTCCTCTTATCAACTGCTTTTTGTTTGTTTTTCAAGGTCAGGTTTTGCTATACCCCAGCCCCTAGCTTTCCGATTAAATTCTGCTCATTATATATGCAATTTGCCAATTTTACTGACTTGTTCCTTTTTCTACCCCACTCCTCAAACTTTAAGCTCTGGAGGGGAAGGCTTTTTGTTTCTTGTGTTCTGTATCTCCAACACCAAGGATGTATAGACACACAGCAGACAATAATATTTGTTTATGTTCACTATATATTTGGTAAACTAAAAAAAGAAAAGACACCATTTAAAAATTTTTGAGGAAAAAAAAGAAAAAAAATTTTTTTTGAGGGCTGGAGTAATGGCTCAGTGGTTAAGGCACTTGCCTGCAAAGCCTAATGACCTGGGTTTGATTCCCTAGTACACACATAAATCCAGTTGCACAATGTGACAAATGCATCTGGAGTTTGTTTGCAGTGGCTAGAAGCCTTGGCACACCTATTCTCCCTTTCCATCTGTTTTTTTTTTCTCTCTTTCCTCACAAATAAATTAATAATTAAATAAATTTTTGAGCTGGGGAGATTGCTCAGTGCTTCAAGGCGCTTGCTCAGCAAGCCTGCTGATCGAATCTCAGATGCTCAGCACCCACATGAAGCTGGATACAATGTGGTGCACAGGCTTATAACCCAATGTGCCTATAGCAATGAGAAGAATCGGGAGAATTCTGAAGCATGCAGACTGGCCTGTCTGGCCTTCCCTGCAGCAAACAAGAGGCCCTGTCTCAACGTAGGAGAGCACCAGCACCCCGAGGTTGGCCTCTGATCTTCAATGATGCTATAGCATTCACACACCCATCCATGCATCACACACACACATATACACAAGCACACACGAAATTAAAAAACATCACTAGCACGCTCAAGACCCTAACTTTGATTCCAGCATCACAAAAAAATAAAAACTAAACATAAAACATTTATTCTTGATTAAATCTGCATGCACAAACTTGTTAGGTCTAGAGTGTCCTTATTTTTCCTATTCCTAGAGTTTATACTTTAAAATATATGACAACAGTTTTAATAGAGAAATAGTAGAGAGACACAAGATGATAATATGATTAAAATGAGCATAATTTTATTAACTGTGAGGGATAGTTAATTATCTGGCTGTTGAAGAATATAATAAGGTTAATGAGTTCAAACATAAAAATTAGGATATTTCTACACTAAGTATTAAAGAAGTAATTCTAAAAAGAAAGCAATGGGAAAATGATGAAAGTTGGCAAGAGCACTTGAGTCAAGACATGGCGTTTTAGAAAGATGTGGGAGCCATGTTCAGACCCTGGGAGAAAACACAGCAGAAACACAGAAGAAACAAAGACAAGAAAATGGCTGTCTTTATTACTAGAGAAGGGAACACAGGTGAGCAGCCATGAGTGACCATTATACGTGACAGTGAGCAGAAGTACTACATATGATAATCAATGTCTGTGGTATGTTGGAGATATACACATCACCATTAGCATTATAAGTGAATTCTTTGTTATTCTATAACACAAATCCACTGTGTAGATATGTTCCATCAAAGTATCCAAAATGAAGAAAATTATATAAAAATCTCCTGTGCATTATCCATAATGGCTAAACAAAATGAGAAAGGAAAATTAAATCTACGCAAATGCCCAATAGCTGGAATAATAATGGAATTCTATTTTTTGTTTGTTTTTTAAGGTAGGGTATCGCTCTAGCCCAGGCTGACCTGGAATTCACTATGAAGTCTCAGGGTGTCCTTGAACTCAAGGCAATCCTCCTACCTCTGCCTCCCGAGTGCTGGGATTAAAGGCGTGTGCCACCACACCCGGCAGAGTTCTATTTAATTACTGGAAATAATAGGCAGGTAACCTATAAACATAAACTCTAGAATGCCCAGTTATACTTAAAACTGGCAACAGAACTTAAAATGTCTGTATGTATGAGAAAAAGAAAACCTATTGTGATAAAATTCATTGGTACTTTTGCAAAATGAGATTCTCTTCTATAAAAACATTTAAGCATACAATAAAAATTATTCAGTTAAAATAAAAAAGATAGAAAAAATTGAGAACTACATACCAAGACTTTGGGGAGATTGTGTTTTAAGCATATATAACCAATCCGTTTCAGCATTAAGAGAATGATTATGAAGACCACTGGTATCAAAAACCCAGGAATTATTCCTCCTATTATGGTTGAGTCTGATGATCCTGTTAATGAAAAGATAAGTGACTTTATTTCAAATGAAGCCCCAAAATGGTGGCAGATGGGAATAAATGAACACTGGGCTGGTGTCACATGTTGGTATCAAGGAAGCATAAGCTTAAAAAGTTTATGCTGTGAAATACCAAAGAATGAAGAGTAACTCAAGTGTGTGCATTTTAAACAGAGTATCTTTAAAATTTCAAAGTGGAAAAAGTCAGTTATGTTCTACAACTGCAATATCATGGCTACTCTCTGTGGCTGTTTAAATTTAAACGAGCAAAATTAAACAGAACAAGCAGCCCAGTGTCTCCAACATGGGGCCATGTCGCAAATACCTACAGGCACTTGTCCCACGTGGCACACAGGTGGAAGAGGTGGAGGAACGACGGACAGCCTTCCTGATGAACCAACGGGACCATTCTGAGGCTGAACTTTGCCTCCCTGGAACTGGCCTTGTCCTATAGAAGTTCTCCTTAGCCTCTTGTCAAAATTCCCTTTGAGAAATTTCAACTTTGGGCTGGAAAGTATCCTCCCCACACCCCCTAAGTACATCTGGACTGAGAAGAAATGGGTAGTTACATATAAAGTTCTCTTAAATTTCTAAAAAAATTTTTATTAGCATTAATTCTGTATCCAACGCCTCCGGAAAAATAGATCTAGAAGAAAAAATGGACATAGAGGTGGATTGCGTACTTTGCTTTTAAAAAACTAAGGAATGAACACAAACTCAGTCAAGACCCTGGCATTGGTGAGTTCCACAGGACTCAAGAGCCCAGTCTCACACCCATGAAGAGCGAATGAGGGTCCTCATACCAGTGGCAGTTCTAAACCAGGCCTAGCCACGCTGCTACACCTATCAGACGCAACATGCTCACACGTATCCTGAAAGGATGCTCTGGGCCCAAAGGCCTTCAGTGGCAGTGCAAGGGCATGACACTGAGATAGTCATGGCTGCATCCAACTTTCCAGAGAACAGATAAAAGACCATGTGCAATCTACTTAGTAGGACATCCCACAAAATGTATGTGAATTACAACAAACAAGCTCATGTTGGGGTACTGCCATCAGTCTCAGAGGACTTTAAAATTTAAACAAAAACTTGGAAACCTTTGGTAATTTAACAAATGTAAATTTCTCTTAGGGTCACGGCAGGTGAAGTGCATGCATGATACTTAAGCATATAACTGTATGGAAGAGTGAAATCTTTCTAACTCAGCAAAGAGAAATTATAAATGGATGTTATCAGTTAGTCATTTTTCCCCCCAAGGTAGGGTCTCACTCTAGCCCAGGCTGACCTGAAACTCACTCTGTAGTCCCAGGCTGGCCTCAAACTCACAGTGATCCTCCTACTTCTGCTTCCCAAGTTGGGTTTAAAGGCATGCAACACCACATCTGGCGTTAATCATTTTTATAAAAGGGGTCAGGTCAACTCATCTTGGGAAGAGGAGACTAGATTGTATCTTCATTTGGTCTTAGATGAACCTCACCTCTCTCTTGATTCCCTGCTGAAAATTTTGAGACATGAGACCTCACAAGCAGATGGCTGAGTTGAGCAGCAGGGACAGTAGTTTCTGATTAAGGTTACTATGATCTTTAATGGACAAGAACTTTGTCAACATCTTGATGATGACTAATGTCAATGTTCCTTTCCCATCTCAGGTCAGGTCTGCTCAGGTCCCCACCTCTCGCTCTTCCGTGGTCTAGGATCCGCCACCCTCACTCTTGCTCATCTTACTTGTGCACACCACACCAGGCCAGTCCTGCCTCAGGGCCTCAGCATTACTGGATCTGCCACATGTTACTTTCTCATTTGGTTATGTCTGCAACACTCGCTCACTCTCCTGTGTCCATCACCTTTGTGACAAAGTCCCATAAAGTTAGTCCCAGACCTTAGATTGTCTTACAACTCTGGAGGTCAGAAGTCCAAAATGAGTTTCAGTGGGATAAAGATCAGGGTGTGGGCAGGATGACGATGCTTCCGGACATTCAGATCCATTTCTTTGGTCTTTGTTGCTTCTCTTCCTTCATCCTCATAGCCAATTGTCTTTCAGTCTCTGATCTCTGCTTGCTGTCGCTGCTGTCTCCAGATTCTCTGTCTCCGTTGCTTTATAAGGATGTCTGTGCTCACAGGAGGCCCTGGTGGGCGATCTAGGTGGACATCCCAATCTGTCATTTTACTAACTTGAATTAGTAAACTTGATTGCATGTCTGGCTGGTGTCTGAATATAAGATCATAATGTTTCATTCATATATGTATCTTGAAGGTACAACCATTCAAGTCTCTTGTCACTAAGGGTAGCGTAGTCACAGGATTAAGATGTACACATCTTTGAGTGCTATGATTCCATCCACCATAACTCCTTTGGGTCCTTACTTGGGAAGAAACATCTCTGATGGACTGCATGCCCTGACCACACCCCTTTGCCCATCAGTGACCAGGGCTACTGGTACATCTGAGTTACTCCTCCTCTAAGAGCTTGCCCCAGGCAGAGCGTCCTTGCTTGAAGGTTATACCATCCAGTGCTAGTAACTGTTCCACTGACCGAGGTGAGACAACTTCCAGAGAACACCCTGGGATGGACCAGGCTCAGCCGAGGCCACTCACATACTTTGTTTTTCTTTCCTCACCCATACTCGTTGCCTCCTTCCCCTTCGGAGGCCCTCCACCCACCAATAAATCACACGCGAGCAGGAATTCCCATCCCAGCAAACTAGAAAATATGCAAGACAGGACTCAATTTAAAACAGCGAGTACCTGCCCCTCCATCTCACTCCTGCTGAATTTTTCTCCATAGCTCTTACTGTTCCATTGCATATTGTATTTAAATTCTTCGGTCATCTTATTCGTCTCCTGCTGTGACAAAAGCTGCACAAGGTTGGAGATTTCTGTCTATTTTCTTCACTACTCTCTTTGTCAAATGAATGAAGGTTTTACTAAGAGTAGTTCCCTTCTCATTGATGGGATCATACACCTGACCAGAAGCGGCTTAGGGGAGGAAAGGGTTTATTTCAGCTTACAGTTTCAAGGGGAAGTTTTATCAGAGCACACAGCCAGGACATCACACCTTGTCACATCAGCTGGGAGGACATAGCGAGAGTGAGCTAGCAAGCTGGGCATCACATCTCCACAGTAATGGGAAAGAAGTAGTCTAAGAACTAGGCTATATTACTGAAAAGCCCACCACCAATTACACACCTACTCCAGCAAGGCTCTTATTAAAGGCCCAACAACTTTCCCATTGCCACCAGCTGGGGACCAAGCACTCAAAACACAAGAGCCTATGGGGGACATTTCATTTAAACCACCATGCTTATATATACATACTCATATATTTTAGAATATATATATATATAAATATAAAAAATATATTTAGTATATAAATATATATATTCTAAAATATGAGTATATTATATATATTCTATATAAATATTATATTCTATATAAATATATAATATACACATACTCATATTTTAGAATATATATATAGGATATATATATTCTAAAATATATACATATATATTCTAAAATATATGAGTATGTGTATATTATATATTTATATAGAATATATATATTCTTTGTCCCTGTTCCAGCACAGGGCTTCAGATACCATAAAATTTTCTAAGTGAAAGCAGTGTCTTTTGATATTAATAAGCCCCATTGGGGTCGGCTGTAGTTGGAATGTCCCCTCTAGACCTAGCTGTCACTGTGATGGTATCAGGAGGTATGTGTCTAAGAAGTGAGGCATGAGCCTCTGCCCTTATGCATAGATTAATGTTGTTATTATGGAAATGGGTGAGATATTATGGATATGGCTTCACCATAAAAGAAGCCATCACCTCCTCTCTTGACATTCGAGAACCTCCACCATGCTATGCTGAAGCAAGAAGGCCTTCCCCTCCCATCTTGGGCTCTCCAGCTTCCAAACCTGTGAGAAATAAACCTTTCTTTATAATTTATCCAGTCTCATGGATTCCATTCAGCAGCAGAAAATGGAACTAAGAAGCTGTATCAGAGTTATGCTAATGAAGTGACCTCTGGGGGAGCAGCTAGACAGCTTTAGGATGAGGGCTGATCCCTAGAAAATCAAATCACATGATTGGGGATATGGTTTAGAGGGTAGGGTACTTGCCTAGTATGCTCAAAGTCCTGGGTTCAGTCTCCAGACAGGGCATAAACCAAGAGTGGTGATGCAAGCCTATAATTCCAGCACTTGGAGGTAGAAGCAGGAGGATCGAAAGTTCAAGACCGGGGCTGGAGAGATAGCTCAGCAGTTAAGGCACTTGCCTGCAAAGCCTAAGGACCTAGGTTCAATTCCCTGGTACCCACATAAAGCCAGATGCACAAGGTGGTGCATGCATCTGAAGTTTGTTTGCAGTAACAACAATGCCCAATGCTCAACTGTTCTTGCCACACATTATTACAGATAGAGAAGGTTCAGGAGCAGTCTTGTCTGTTTCTGACATTATAACAGAAGAAGGGCTTTCTGCTTCACTTTTCATCTACAAGTAGAGCCAATGTTTCCTTGAACCACACTTAATGTCAGTGCTTCATCACACACCTTCCCACGTCTCCGCATGCTGTGACTTCTTGCATCAGACACAAACGCTGGCCAACCAAAGCACACATAGCCCTGAATTTCACCCGAACCCCCTGAAGCCAAGGCATTTCCATTTCCAGAAGGCAGACATCTGACAGTCATGACAGTAGAACAACAATGCGACCGCAAGATATTACAGACAGACCAGTAGGAAATATGCCTGTGATGCGCCTTTATTGGAAGAGGTACGTTTAGTGCACCATGAACTTCAGATTGCTTTTTCCTTTCAACGGGCTTTCATTAAAGTAAAAGCATGAGTTATTAAAAGCTAGCCATACCTGATTCCTTCTCAAGATGAAGGAGTGTACACTTTAAGGGAGGCTCTATTGGTCTTCCCACATGACTACCATCAAAATTAACAGATATACAGTGGTTTGTGTTTGGAATTAAATTGGCAATGACATAGGTGAAATTTCCATGGAGGTCTCTTGGAATTTTAGGTTTGTGCTGTGGAAAGAAGCAGAAAAAAAATCAGTAAGACTGGTGAGAGGTAGACCCCGATGATTCTCCTCTCAAAACCTTTCTTTTTTTCAAGGCAGGGTCTAGCCTCGGCTGACCTGGAACTCACTCTCTAGTTCCAGGCTGGCCCTGAACTCATAGTGATCCTTCTACCTTTGCTTCTCATGTGCTGGAATTAAAGATGTGGGCTACCATACTCAACTCGCTTCTTCAAATCTTAAACACAGTTAGAAATATCACAGGCTTCAGCGAGCAAAAGAGTTTATAAATCACATGAGCCAAGCAATTTATCAAAAAACTATAAGTAATTACACATATGCACACACATTTTTATAATCACATTATCTACTCTATTCATTCCATTTTACATGTGAGAAGAAAAAGTCCCAAAGATGAATCAAGGTCTCCAGGATGTCATTTTCTTTTATATATATATATATATATATGTGTGTGTGTGTGTGTGTGTGTGTGTGTGTGTGCGCGCGCGCGCACACACATGTACATGTTCATGTGTGCATACATGGTTGAATCCAGAGGACAACTTCCAGTGTTGTTCCTCAGAAATGTCACCTATCTTTTCTTGAGGCAGGGTTTCTCACTGGCCTGGAACTTGCTAGTTAGGCTAAACTGGCAGACTAGAAAGTTCTAGATATCCACTTGCCTGCCTCCTTAGCACTGGGATTATAGTGGCATACACTACCATGTCTTTCTTCTTCTTCTTTTTTTTTTCAATTTTTATTTATTTGGGAGAGGGAGGGAGAGGAGAGCAGTGAGTGCACCAGGGCCTCCAGCTGCTACAAACAAACTCCAGATGTATATGCCACTTTGTGCATCCAGCTTTACATGGGTACTGGGGAAGTGAACCTGGGTTGGCAGGCTTTGCAAGCAAGTGCCTTTAACACTGCGCCATGACCCCAGCCTGTGCCTATCATTTTTATTTAGGTTCTGAGGATCACATTCCAGTCCTCATGCTCAAGAGGCAAGTACTTTACCCACTGAGCCATCTCCCCAGCCCCATGATGCCACTTTTACAAGCTCATCTTTTCTCCCAGACAACATGTGTCTACCTAGTTTACAATTCAGAAGGGGCTTCGTGTCTACTAACCCCTTTGACTTTTTTAAAAATTAGTATCTTTCTTATGAGTGTGTACATTGTATGATCAAATCTTGTGAATATGTCCCCGTTTCCCTCCTCTCTGTCCCCTACCCACTGGGGTCCCTCCTCGGTGTGCATACTGGATCTGTCCATAGGTTAGGGGGTTATAAACTGCACCCGAGGTAGCCAGTTTTTCTTTTTTTCTTCACCCTTTGTGTGTTGTGAGGGGGGGGGCAATGTTTCTGGATATTCTCCCTCACCATGGCTCTTACATTCTTTCTGCCCCCTCTGCCGCTCAGTTCCCTGAGTCATGGTGGGTGAGTTTTGAGTCTGCTTTGTTGTTGAGATCTTAAGTATCTCTGGATCTTTGCCCTGGGTTGTGATGGGTATCGCTGGTGTCTGTCTCCATTGACCTTTCTTGGGTTATCAGACTTGCTGTGGTGATTGGTCTCCTGTTTGTCTTATCACTTCTCATAGGTTTCCTTTGGGCCCTGTGTGAAGGACAGGGGTGGTTTGTCTCCTGCCAGGATGTCTGCCCCTTTGACTTTTGAAACCATCTAGCATTATTTCTGTTCTACAGTTGAGGAAGCTGCAGCTAGAAGCCACCACGTCATTTCCCCGAGTCCACGGAGCGTGTCTGATGAAGATGCAAGACTGCTAGCTAAAACACTTTGCACCTGACTCTCCTTCCACTCGAGTTCTGCTCTGCTTCAGGGTTAAGAAGATCAGACAAAGTTTCTTTCCTGAATAACAACTTTGGAAACATTCTCCTTTTACAGTTTCCCAAACACATTCTCCATAACAACTTTCTAGAATAGGATATCTGGCAGTTCAAACACAGCTTTTCATAGTAACGTTTCTATGAGTTTATTTTGGGGAGGGGGTGTCATTAAATGAATCAACTCACAACTCAACAAACTAAAAGCTTATGTGTGGAAATAAGTGATGAAGAAGGTCAAGGGAACAGGCGTGGACAGAGCAGGAAGGCTCTAGCCTTCTGGCTGAAGGCAGAACTCTTGGGATTCCCCAGGGTCTTGTGCAAGCCTATGATGCTAACTTCCTGTTTCACCGAGCAAAAGACTCCACCAAGCCTCTCTCTCCCCCTTCCACTACTGTTTGGCTATAGATTGAATGTGTCCCAAAAAAGTTCCTGTGGTTTCAAGGAAACACACAGATGATGGAAAGAGGAAGGCACCAGGCCACCAGAAGCAAGTACACCCTACTGTAGGCAGGTGCACAGGCACATACATGTGCACACACCAATCACATATACAAGAAAAAAAAAGGAAGAGAAAAGAATAGTGGCGCTGGATCGATGGCTTAGTTAGATTCCCCAGCACCCACTAAAGCCAGATGCACAAGGTGGGACATGCATCTGGAGTTTGCTTGCAGTGGCTGGAGGCCCTGGTGAGCCCATTCTCTGTTTCTCTCTCTCTCTCTCTCTCTCTCTCTCTCTCTCTCTCTCTCTGTCTCTCTCTCTTTTGGTTTTTCGAGGTAGGGTCTTGCTCTAGTCCAGGCTGACCTGGAATTCACTATGTAGTCTCAGGGTGGCCTTGAACTCACGGCAATCCTCCTACCTCTGCCTCCCGAGTGCTGGGATTAAAGGCATGTGCCACCACGCCTGGCTTCCTCTCTCTTAAATAAATAAATAAATAATTATTTTTTTAAAAAGAATGCCATCACTAGATGTGACCCTTTAGTTTTGGACCTCCATAACAAATGAATGTCCTTCTTTATAAAGTATATAACCTTAGATAACTCATTTTTAGTAATGACTATAATACAACAGTATGATAATAACCCCATACTGTGCTACTATTAAGTGCCACCTGGTCTCCCAACACCACCTCTGGTCTCTGTCAGGCTTCCAGTGGCTTCCATCAAGACTTGGAAATGTCTGGTCTTATCCTCTCTGACCTCTCTTCCTCCTGTCTTTCCATCTCAGTCACTCCACACCTCTCCCTGATGTTTCTTGAACCTTCCAGGCTTACTCTGACCTCACAGCTCTCTGCTTGAAATACCTGTTTCCTGATGCCATGTGAGCAGGTGTCCCTGGTAAGGGTTTGAAAACCAGAAGGGCCTCTGCAAACTAAAGGGTCTATTTCAGTGGGGGCCACTGGTAAGTGCAGTTTTCCGTCATCTTCACCCATTCCAGCATTCTGAGGGATGGGGAAAACAAGGAATTGAAGATCCAGGCCTGTTTTGATTGCAGGGTCACCTTAAAGTTACTGACATTCAGTTATGTCCTTTGGAGAAATGAGGAGAGGCCTGGAGAGTCAGGGACAGGTGTTTTTCCAGATGTGGCTTAGTGAAACCACCCTGTCAAAGAGCTCTTACCCTGACTGTTACCCTGTCTACACCACACACCTCTCTTCTGGGTGTACCCCAATAATATATTTCTGGCTTACTCTTTTAAAGAAGATTGTGCTTTTGGGCTACATCAACATATTTATGCAATGAGTGGACTAAAGAGACTTTTTTTTTTTCTAATGTCAGACCACAACAAAGCCCAGAATTCTTAGTCTGTTCAACACCTCCTTCCCTCTCTTCCTTCCTTCCTCAGTGTTGGGGATGGAACCCAGAGACTTGAACATGCTAGGTAAGTACTTTATCACTGAGCTATGTCCTCAACCTTACACACCTCTCTTCCTTCTCTTTTTTAAGATAATATCTCATGTAGCCCAGGTTTGGTTCTATACATTTCTCCTTGAAAATAGAGTCAAGCGTATCCACTTCCAATTCGTAACTGTTTTGATGGAAGCACTAGAGAACACTTACCACATTAATAACCCCATCTGACAGCTGTTTGATGACAAGTGATGTAGAATACTGCATTTCTTTCCCATATAGCTTGGGAATGACAGGTGGAAATTCCACTGTCACATTGATGTGGTCTGTCAAGCCGATGATCTCAAATTCTGGTGGCTCAAGATCAACTGTTTAGAGAACAAAGTGAGAAACCAACCTCAATGTAACCCCATGAATGCATAATGATAATGCCTTCCACTGTCAGGCGTGGTCTCATTTCTCTTAAAGAACTTTCTTTTCAGTCTGCTTGAAATCTCAGCCATACACACTCAGTGAAAAAAAAAATAGAATAAAAACAATTAAATGACTCATTTAACATTTCTATAGCACACTGAAGACAGATTCCAATCTTCAGACTGTATCCTAAATACAAAATTTCAAATGACTTACTTTCATATTTCAATGGTAATGATAATGATATACACAATCATTGTAGAAAATACTGACAATTTTCCTTGAATATAATTAACTTTCTTATTCTCTGTGTATATAAATACATATTCACAGATATTAACTACAGCATATATATATGCATACACACACACACACACAAGCTTAAAGTAAATCCTTCCAACCCACAGTGTCATGCATGACATAAGATTCCACGTGACTCCTTATTTTTGGAAACGGAGTCTTGCTAAATAGCCCATGTTGGCCTCAAATTTGTAATCTTCATGCTTTTGCCTCCTAAGTGCTGAGATTCTAGGCAGGTGCCACCATGCTTGGCTCATTTAATTACATTGGATAAAATATTAATATATATGTTTACATCAAGGGCTAGAAAGTTATGTTCCTTGAGCTAGACTGTTGCACAACCTGTTTGTTGATTGGGAAAGAAAACATAAAGAATATTATGGGACAGTGACCACATGTGACCCACAAAGCCTAAAGGGTTTTTTCAGAGTGTCTACTGATCCCTGACTTACCTCACAATTTCTTCATGGTTAGTTCAAATCTGCATCCCTGACTCACACTTATACTGAAGCACTGTTTTAACTAAACTAATTGGCTCTAATGTTCCTGAATAGAATCGTGATGTCATTGAAGGTTCTTGGAGCCAAACCTCTGCATTGCCTTTAAGTGTTTCTCCAGGATAAATTATTTTTTTAAAGAGAAAACCACTTTATTTTATTCATTTTCAAGCAGAGAGAGAGAGAGAGAGAGAGAGAGAATGCACCAGGGCCACCACCTTGTGGGTCTGGCTTATGTGGGTCCTGGGGAATTGAACCCAGGGCCTTAGGCACTGGAGGCAAGTGCCTTAACCGCTGAGCCATCTCTCCAGCCCTCCAGGATAAATTATTAAGGAGGAATTCTGGATTGAAATGGTCACATGTTAAATGCTTTTTAACTCTCTCCTTTACTTTTAATATCTAGTCTATTAGTAAATATATTATTTTCTGCTGTGTTAAGGTTTTTAATACATACTGCTGAATACCCTCAGAAGGACTGTGTCAAAGCATACTGTCAGTATTTCTTCTAATCCTGGGGGGTTTTGTTTGTTTGTGAAAGGGTCTTGCTATGTAACCCTGACTGGCTTCCTATTCTCTATGTAGCTCAGAATAATAGCCTTGAACTTGTAGCAATCTTCCTACCTTGGCCTCCTTAGTGCCGGGATTATAGGTGTGTGCCACCATGTCTGCTAATTCTAGGTTTAGAGTACTTTTCATTTTTTTAAAAGATATTTTATTGTGAGTGATGAAGTGTGTGTATGTGTGTGTGTGTGAGAGAGAGAGAGGGAGGGAGGGAGGGAGGGAGGGAGAGAGAATGTACATATGTGCATGCTAGGTGCTAGGGTCTTGCCACTACAAGTAATTCCAGATGCATGCAGTACTTTGTGCATCTGGCTTTACATGGATTCTAGGAAATTGAACCCAGGCCAGCAGACTTTGTAAAAAATCACCTTTAACCACTGAGCCATCTCTCCAGTCCCAAGTATACTTTTCATATGTGTTTTGAACCTAAGCCCGTGGTGGTGGGATTCAGCTATCATGATTACTTTGTGAAGGATAGTTATATGTGAGCACACCACTCAGTCAATTACGGGGTTTCCCTTGGAAACCAGTTGTAAACTGGGAAACTGGAAAAGTAACGGAGCCGGAGCTGTCAAAACAAATGCCTTGGGAAGTGGCCTTCAAAGGAGTCACTCCCCTCCTGGGCTCCAGTCTTCTGCCTATGAGCAGCAGGCTCTAGCTGTCTGCATACTTGGGAGCTCACATGGCTGCCATTTCTCGTGGGATTGTGGCAGAAAGGAAAACAGTGGCCCAAACAAATGTAGAGCCACCGGAACTTCACTTACAACTTCCTGTCAGGCTATAAGGCAAACAGAAAAATAGCAGCTAGTACTGCCTGACATGCCTGCCTCACACAGACATGGACAATAATATGTGGGGTACAGTTATGGTCCCTCTTTTCAGATCAGAAAGAAAGCTAAGGCTCAGAGCAGCCAAATATCTAGACCCTGTTATATAGATAGCTAGGCCAGGAAAGGCCAGTTCTGCAGGCCTTCCTAGCTCATGGCAGAACAAGTAGGAATGACCTGAATGAGGCTACCAAGCAGAGATCTACTCACTGTGTGTAGCGAGGAGAGTTCTCCCACAGCAGAACAGCATGGAGTTCTCTCTGTACACTTCCAAGACGGAGATGTAGTTCTCATGCATCTCTCTCCACACGTCTGTCAGGTCACAAAATGGTCTTGTGATATTTGTACAGTTCTCAATAATCTTTAGGTCTTCCTGTTTACTTTGGAAAGAAATGGAAAAAGGAAAACTTCAGCATGTATGTCATGAGAATCCACATTCTGTGCCTCACTTCCTCATTTCCTTAGGCCCTGGACAAATATCACTGGATCAAATCACCTTCCCTCATCTTATTTTATTTTATTTGAGAAAGAGAGGCAGATAGATGTGTGTGTGTGTGTGTGTGTGTGTGTGTGAGAGAGAGAGAGAGAGAGAGAGAGAGAGAAAGAGAAAGAGAGAGTGAGAGAGAGAATGGGTACACCAGGGCCTCTAGCAACTGCAAACAAACTCCAGATGCAAGTGTCACCTTGTGCTCATCTTTTTAAAATTAGTATCTTTATTACGAATAATTATATATACTGTATGAGTGAATCTTGTGATGGTGATGGTGTCCCCATTTCCCTCCTCTCTGTCCCCTACCGACTAGGGACCCTCCTCGGTGCACATACTGGATCTGTCCATAGGGTAGGGGGTTATGAACTGACCTTGTGCTCATCTTATTTTTAAAACTACACACTTCACAGCCTCCCTATCCCCACACCCTTAATCCCTCCTCCCCTCTTGTCTTCTCCTTCCTAGGGTTTACCTTCAACTATGACATTATACTTTCATTTATTTAATGACATCCCCACCTTCTTCCAGAACACCTGCTACTAGAAACAGGGTCTTTTCTCATGAATGAGTTCCTTGGCATGACGTAGTACTCAACATGTATCTGTTGGGTGAATCGATAAATGAACCAGGGTTTCTCCTGGTCTAGGCTCAGATCTCTGTTCCCACTCCAAGATAATCATGACTGACTTCCCTGAGACATCCTCTTTCTCTCTCTGGCTGAAGGCCACATGGTCCAATCCTAAATCAGTCCTGTGCTAGTTTAGGGACAACACAGACATCTGATCTACTAAGCTTGGGAAAGAAAGGTAAGTAGATGGGGCTGGAGAGATGGCTTGGCGGTTAAGGCACTTGACCGAAAAGCCTAAGGACGTGTGTTTGGTTCCCCAGAGCCCACATAAAGCCAGATATATAAAGTGGCACATGTGTCTGGAGATCGTTTGCAGCAACTGGAGGCCCTGGTGTCTCTTCTCTCTCTGCTTGCAAATAAATAAATAAATAAATAAATATTTAAAAAATAAAAGAAAGGTAAGTAGATGACATATGTGACTAACCAATGTAGACAGAAACATTAAGACTTTAGTGGGCCAGAGAGAAATGCACAAGAGGCCCTCTCCTGGTCAGCAGCAATAGCTGAAGGTCACACAGGACTTCCAGGGAGAGGGATGTAGCTCATTGGTGCAGTGCTTACCTAACATGTGGAAGGCTGTGGGTTCAACACCCAACAACACACACACACACACACACACACACACACACACACACACACACACACACACACACACTTCCTCCCTCCCATGACTACTGGATAAGCAGTGACTTGTAAGAATGACTGCTTGTGGGAAGAAGGGGAGAGACATCTCCATCCACTTCATCATACTCCTTATGGTAACCCGGAAGCACAGCTTAAGGGTCAGTAGATAAGCAACCCAGGCTTATCTACTAGACAGTTCTCTGGTATCCCACTTGCCTCCATGAATACAGAAAAGTGAATGTAAACCATCAATATGGTCAACAGACCTTTGAACCTTTGGAAAACATACAACTTTTAGATGTTCAGATTGACTGAAGAGAAATCATTATGAAAACTATACAAAGCAATTGTTTTGTTTGAGAAATTGGCTTTGGTTAGTAATATAAGTTTTTCCCCAAAGAATTCAATTTAATTAAAAAAGGATGAGTGTTTTGACTTTGTCCTTTAAAAGGTTCTGAATGAAAAAAAAAATCCGAGAGTGGAAGAATGGGATGGGTTAAATCACATAACAGGAAGATAACATGTTTAGCAAAAAAAAAAATGAAATGACAACCAACCTCATGACTGTTTCCCATAATGTATAGTGACTTGGTGTGATGGATTTGTTTGTCAATTCCCATGATAATATTAGCCGAAAATTTCGTAAAGTCATACGTATACTGCAAGGTTCTTCTGAAATGTCTAAAGAGAACAGGAGGGGAGGAAAAAGGCCATGAAATCTTGAATCCAGGGTTGCATTTTGCTCACTGTTTTATCTGTCTCCTGGAACCTTAGACCCACATGTCCAACAGAGAAGCACTCTAGAAAGCCCAGGACCTGGGAAACACAGGAAGTCTACCAGGCATGGAAAATGAAGTAATTTAGTTAAATAATCATAACATATTGTCAGGGCAGGAAAGTTTAGCAAACAGGAACTCAGCACCCTGTAAACAGACCTGGAGCAAAGGGCTTCCCCAATCATTATCAACTCTGTATATTTCATTGAAAAAAAATCCAGTTTATTCTGGGCCACACCACCCCATTCTCTCAGCTGGTCCAAGAGTAACTCAGCCCACGGCAGACTTGCCTGGTTTTCACTCCACATAGCACTTTCACTCCCCTGGTCACAGAAGAGAGGAGAATAAATGGACCTTGACTGGCCCTTTCTAGGCAGCAAGCCCATGCATGACAATGCTGAACCAGAGCTGCCAAAGCCCATTTTCCAGACTGTGAAACTGAGTTGAGCTCTAACAACATTACACACTGGAAAGTGGCCTTGGGAAATGAGACTCTAATGTTCAACTTGTCAAATCCTGTCTTAAGGTGGTAAAAATTTAAAGGTAGATCTGGGTGTGGTGGTATGTGCCATTAGTCCCAGCACTCAGGAGGAGGCAAAGGTAGGAGGATGGATGTGAGTTCAAGGCCAGCCTGAAACTACATAGTGACTTCCAGGTCAGCCTGGGCTGGAGTGAGACCAAACACCTATTTGATAATGCTTTGTGAAATTTTGTGGATCTATTTATATACATAGGTGGGAGATGGTAGGAGTTTTGTTAAAGAATATTTTCTCCTTATTGGAAGCCAACATGTGGAAAAATATGAACTACAGAGTAATTATTTCTGGAGCACTTTTTGTCTGCATAGTATCTCCTCATTCTTTTATCATGGAGAGAAGATTAAGAGTTTGAATATTCTTTCAAGAGGTTTAAAAATGATCTTTAGTGTTAATTTCTTAAAGTTTTATGAGACAGAAAAAATGAAGATCAGGGTTAGCTAATCTTAGCTCCTTTTACAAAGGATTCCAACAGATTTGGGATTGGAACTCAAGTTTCTAATATTCCCCTGTCTGAAGGCTTATCCCAATCTCTTGGCTCTTAAATTAAATTTAGTCAAGCTAAGAATATCTCTTACCATCACAAGCAGGTGAAGCACCAAGTAGGCTTATGTACACTAGGAGGAAGAAAAACAAGTTAGAGAAAAGAACCAGGCTTTTTTTTTTGCCTTCTGAGCTCAGCTTTAAATTTAATTTATTTCTTTAAATTTACGCAATATCTTAACATTGAGTTGAGATTTTCTTGTGCCAACAAAGATACTCTAAGAACAAAATTGTTCTGGGGTTGAAGAGATGGCTCAGTAGATAAAGCACTTGCCATGCAAGCATGAAGACCAAAGTTTGGATGCCTAGCACCTACATAAATGCCAGGGGAGGGTGGACCTGCTATCATCTCAGCACTCAGAAGGCAGACATGAGGAATCCCCTGTGCAATCAGATGAGCCAGCCTAGCCTGGTCAACAAGCTCTGGATTCACCCGTCAGGCCTTGCCTCAATGAAAAAGCTGGAGAGTGACGCAAAGTCAACCTCTGGCCTCCACATTCACACGGACAACTCATGCCACACGTGTGTGACACTCACCCTCCAGAACAATATTGCTCTTAAGTAGACATTGGTACCACCAGTACATGGTCCCAAAATTATATTCTGAGTGGATACAAAGTGAGATCTATTGGAAATCTAGTGCTTACAGCAAGGGTTGGGTTGGTTGAGAGAAGAAGCAGTTATCTACCAGAAAATAAAAACCTTCCTCAGTATATAAATAAGCACATTGCCAACTAATACACTTTAAAGGTAAAGGCATTTGCTAAGGGTGGTGGCGGTAGAAAGTGAATTTCTGATGGAAACCAATGAGGCTCATCCTGTTGGAATAGGCACAGGAAAGTGTCCTGTGCCTTAGGGAGGGTAGCACTCCAGACAGTTTTAGAAAGTGGAGGTCAAGGATGCTGTTATGCGTTATCACAGACAGCCATCTTACCCATGGATCTGATCCCCCTGCCCCCGACAAACTGGGGCAGATGACAGGAGCATAGTATAATGCGTAGTGTGACACATATGTAGTGTAATATGTACTGTATACATAATGCATTACATAGTGTGATACTAAAATATAGTCAAAAGGAAAGAAAATGGACCGATGAGAAAAAATAAAGGACCAATAGTCCATAAAATTCATAAACCAAATTTCTGGGATAAATTTTCAACCTGGTTCATAAGGAGTTTGGCCTCTTCCCAAACACTAGCGTGTGGGTTGGACAGATGGCTTGGTCCGTAAGGACCTGAGTTTGGATCCCCAGTACCCATGTAAAAAGCCAGGTGTGGTGGCATGCACTTTCAATTCCAGAACTGGGGAGGTGAAGGAAGCCTGCTAGCTAGTCTAAACCAATCAGTGATCTCAGGTTCACTGAGATCCTGTCACCCCCCTCTAACTCCCAAATAAGATGGAGAGCAACTGAAGAAGTTTCCAATGTTGATCTCTGGCCTTCATAATATGCACATACATAAACATGTGCACACATATAAAATACATACACTGTGTATAGGAGTATATAGCCTGGGAATTAACAATCACTGTTTAAATTACACACAAGAATATTCTCCCAGCATTACTGTGCCTTATATTATTTTGGCAAAGCTAAAATGAAAGGAACCCAGACTAAATTCTGATCATTGGCATAGACTTCCTATCTACATGGGACATCTGACATTGGGCGGGATGATCTGCGTCCTCCAGCCGAAAATGTCAGTTTGCTAGTCCACACCACAGATCTGCTCCTCTATCAGCTGGGAGAGAGAAAAGCAGCACTTACCCATAAAACACAAATTAAGTAATCCAATGACGACAGCACGGCAGCTAAAAGGCATCTTTGTTAGTCTCTAAGTCCTGTCTTTACGTTCACATCTGAAAGAAATCAGTACAAATTGATAAAAAAATTTTTTGAAGTGTCTACTTCAGTTGTAAAAATAAAAATGGGCCAAAGACAAGACAACAAAAAGCCAACACGAATTAGCCAAATTCCTGATTTCAACCTTCCATGGACCATTGACTCAAACAGCCTTTAGTCAACTTCTTGAAACAACCCCTTACCTAGTCAGGGATAAATTTTACATTTAACCTTTGAAGAGGTAATGATCATTTGCTTAAATTTAATTTTTTTTGAGACAGGCTATATAGCCCAGGCTGGCTTGAACTCAAGAGATTCTCCTGCTTCATTCTCCTAAATACTGGGATTACAAGTGTGTTCCACCATACTTGGCCAAACATATGTTACTTACCTCCCATTTATCTATTTATTTACTTACTTATTTGCAGAGAGAGAGAGAGAGAGAGAGAGAGAGAGAGAGAGAGAGAGAGAGAATATGAATGGGCACACCAGGGCCTCTAGCTGCTGCAATCCAACTCCAGGCACATGTGCTACTCTGTGCATCTGGCTTTATGTGGGTACTAGTGAACTGAACCTGGGCCATTAGGCTTTGCAGGCAAGTGCCTTAACTGCTAAACCATCTCTCCAGCCCCCACCTCCTCTTTTAGATAAAAGTTGTATTTGGGAGAGGTTTTCCAGTTAAAAACACAGTGGGAAACCATCCTTTGTTCTCCATGAAATTTTCTTTGAAATAGTTGCATAGTGCTTTCCTCTGTGGATGCAGCATCTTTACAAGACCAATGTCTACAGTGGACATGTGAATTGTTTCTATCTTTTCCGCAAGGCGTTCTCTTGTGCACACATCAATTTGCACATGTGAAAGCCTAAGTGTGAGCAAATTTCCAGATGTAGGATTCCTCTGTGCTAGGGTTTGAATGGTCACCACAAAGGTCAGGTGTGGACACTCCATCCCAATGTAACCATGCTGACAGGGAGGGCCTTTAAGAAGTGGCTAGATCATAAATGTTTTCCCTCACAGGTAAGAAGTGGGACCTACAGGAAGTGATTAGATTATGAGTGCTCTGCCCTCGTGAGTATGGATGGACATCAAGGAAGTGGGTTCACTATGGACAGGGTGGGTTGTGACAAAAGGACGTTTGGCCCTCTGTCACTTTCTCACGATGTGATGTTCTCCAGTCTGTTATGATGTAGGAAGAAAGTCCTCATCAATATAGTTCTATGATGGTCCATTTTCATGGCTGATTTGACTGAATTTATTTATTTATCTATTTATTTGAGAAAGAGAGAAAATGGGTGCACCAGGACCTCCTGCCACTGCAAACAAACTCCAGATGCATGTGCCACCTTGTGCATCTGGCTTTATTCTGGATACTAGGGAATCAAACCTGAGTACTTGGGCTTTGCAGGCAAGTGCCTTACTGAATTTAGAATCATCTTTGAGGCACACTTCTGGCTGGGAGAACATTTCCAGAGAAGTTATACCCTGAGTGAGGGTGAGTTCAATGGGCTCTGGTCCCTGACTGAGTAGAAAGGGGAAAAGGAGAAAGCCAGCTGAGCACCAGCATTCCCTTCTCTCTGCTTCCTGGTCCATCAAGTGAAGCCTCTCAGCCACGGCTCTGGCTGCCATGAACTCCACCATGCCTTCTACATTCTCCAAGCTGTGAACCAACGTGAACCTCTTCTCCCTTAAGTCTTCCTTGTTGGGTATTAGTCACAGCAACAAGGAAAGCAGCAAATAAAGAATATCAGCACTGAGAAATGGTAAACTTGAGCTTGTGGTTTGTAGGTGTTAAGATTTTATATATAGGACTAGAGGAGACCTAGAGTGCTAAATATCCATCTTAAAATATTTTTGTACTTGTGTGTATGCAATGTGGTGTATGCACTTGTATGCTATGGTCCCCTGTGGCGCCCCATACACTTGCCTGAGGTGGCCAGAGTGGAACGTAGTAATGGGACATTCTGGTAGGAATGTGGTCAGCCAGAATGCTGACAGATACACAAAAAGTAAAGGCTATACTCATGAGGTTTCAGAGGGGAAGGAGGGCTGTACTGGGAAGTTGGCGAGAGGCCATGTGTTATTTCCTGGCAAAGAATCTAGTTGCATCCTGAGAACTTAAGTGAGGCTAGGTTCAAAATATCGGCTATCCTTTTTTTGAGGAGAAGGTTTCAAGACAGGATAAATGTTCAGGCTGTGTCATGGTTACTGTTCACCACTCTTATCCAGGTCCACAGTGAGGCTGGGTAACAAGTAGAGCAGAAACACATGAAATATATGTGGTTAGGCAAGGAAAGGGAAACTCAAGCCTGCATGAGTTTCAAGTTGTGGGTAAGGTGCCTGTAGACAAAGTTTCTTTAACTGTTCAATTACCATCATTAAAGAGAAACCACACACTTTACCTAGCTCAGAAACTGTGCCACCGCTGGAGAGCTCAGGGTAACAGTACAGGCTCATTTGAAAGAGTAGAGTCTTTAGCATACATACACCCAGTTGGAAACCTGCTGCTTGGGAAAATATTCTCCCAGGGTCAGGCATGAAAGTACAGAGGCCTCGGTAGCTGTGGTCCCAGAGGGCTGGACTACATATATACTGGTGGCAGAATTTGACATCATCCATGCAAGATACAAGAGTGAAGGGGTGGGCTGGAGAGATGGCTAAGTGGTTAAGGCACTTACCTCCAGTGCCTGAGGCCCTGGGTTCAATTCCCCAGGACCCACATAAGCCAGACCCACAAGGTGGTGGCCCTGGTGCGCTCTCTCTCTCTCTCTCTCTCTCTCTCTCTCTCTCTCTCTCTCTCTCTCTCTCTCTGTATTTCTCTGCTTGAAAATAAATAAAATATTAAAAAAAAAGAGTGAAGGGGTTCATGGAGTATTGTACCATGGCTTCAGAAAGCCATGGAGGCCAGGTAACATGGAGCAGGGTTCCCTGTATGGAGCTCCTGAGTGGGCTATACGTGAACCGAGACCCAAGATGCCAGAAACAGAGGATGTTTGCAAGGAAGTTTCAGGCACTGAATGAGGCTGGTATGAGAGAGGTCCCATGTGCCACAGGTAACAGAGCTACAGGGACAGGGCTATCCAGGGCTGTGGTAGCTTAGACGATATCACCAAGAACCCTTCATGCCAGGCATGGAGACGCAGGATTTGGTGTTTACCCTGCTGGCTTTCAGTTGTGCTTTGGTCTAAGCTTTCCTTGCTATGCCCTTGATCTTGGACTTTCCAGTGATCAGAACTATGAGACAAATATGTTTGTTAAAAATGATCAAGTATATGCTATTTTGTTTTTACGGCACAGAATGAACAAAAACACTAAATGAGGGGCTACTAGCCAGTTACTGCAGTTACAGCACAGGCAGATTGATATATTTTGAGGAAAACTGTAATAAAAGAGAGCAAGATGTGTGCTTACCTTTAGGGAGCATGCAATACCTCCTGTTAATAGGAAACTGCTACCACTTAAAGGGCTTAAAGAGAGAGAGAAAAAAGACAAACTGTAATTTAGAGGGAGAAAATCCTGTGTGAGGTATGGCATGAAGCTAGATGACACCCCAGGTCCAGGGGACTGAAGAATAAATATCTGTCACTGTGTCCCTCCCTGTTCTCACTCGGGGATCCCATCAACTAAACCCAACCAGAGGCCACAGGGCAAGGGGGACGTGGGTGTGCCCTGGAAGACAGAAGCCCAGGGCAGAGTAAACAAAAGGGAGGGAAAGGTCTAGAGGGTGAGTGTGCAGTTACTGTAGTAGAGACCTGGCAAGGGGACCAAGTGTTCTAATCTTAGAAACTGTCCCTCTATCTGCCTTCAGGGCTGTGCCATTCTACATAATCACCTGGGACACATGATAGACCTGTTTTTCCCCTTGCTCTTTGTATCACAAGCTTTTGTACTGTTATCACATTTATAAATAAAAATTGCTTTCTCAATTATTGTAATTCATTTTTCTCTTATTCTCAGTGATACTGAATGACTTTTCTTTTTCTCTCTGTTTTTTGAATATCATTTGGGTGCTATTTGCATTTCCTTCCTATTAACTATCTATTTGTCCGTTTCTGTATTTTTTTTCCATCTCTTTTGCAGGAACTTTTTATTTTTAATGAAGAGGAAACTGGCCCTCCCTAATTTGTCATCTGCCTTTTGATTTGCTTCTGCTGTTTTGGTTCTAAAGTGCTTCACAAGTTTGTGAGTTCTGTGCTTTCAGATCCAAAGGTCCCATCTGTGAACTTTTTATATTGTGAAGTATAAAAGACAAAACCATAACTAGAAAAAAACATTGCATGTGCTGAACATACACACATAGTTTTCTCTTCCATTATTTCCTAAACACGACATAGTTGTTTATATCATTTGCAATGGACTAGGTATGTTAGGCAATTTAGAGATTAAATTTACAGTAGGATATGCATGAATTGGGCAACTTTAAAAAAATTTCCGAGATACAATCTCGCTAGGAATATCTGGCTGGCCTTGGACTTGCAGAAGTCCTCTTGCAGCTAGAGGTATGCACCACCACACCTAGGGATGATGGGTGTAAGTGACATGCAAACCACTGCTCTTCCACAAGGGCTTTGGAGCATCTCCAAGACATCCTGGAACCAATTCCCAAGGATATCCAAGGATGGCTGTGCTTGCTTTCTCAGATTCTGGGTTTTGAGGCCCATTCCGAGGTGAGACGAGACTTTTTAAAACATTAATTAATTAATGAGAAAGAAAGAAAGAGAGAGAGAGAGAGAGAGAGAGAGAGAGAGAGAGAGAGAGAGAGAGAGAGAGAGAGAGCGCATGCCAGGGCTTTCCAGATACATGTACCATTTTGTGCATCTGACTTTGGGAAATTGAACCCAGGCTGTCAGGCTTTGCAAGCAAGCACCTTTAGTCACTGACCCATATCCCTAGCCCTTTTTTAATTAAAAAATTATTTATTTATTTGCACATGTGTGTGTCTGTATACACATGGACATGCTAGAGTCTCTTACCCCTGCAAAAGAACTTCAGACACATGCATCACTTTGTGTCCAACTTTATATGAGTGCTGGGGAATCAAGCCAGAGCTGACAGGCTTTGCAAGCAAGCACCTTTAACCTCTGAGCCATTTCCCCAGTCTCTTATTTGATTCTTGTTAGTAAAAAGCTAATTTTCAGTCTTGGAGTGCTGCCTGAATTGTTAATAGAGCCCCTTATAACTCCTCCTGACTCTAAACAGCTCAGTCTTCCTTCCTGTCTCATTTCTGATGTCAGCCCATCTTAGTCCCCAAAGCCTTGCATATAGAAGGGTCCTGTCTTTGTTTTATGTTCTCCTATGGCTGCTTAAGGTTCTTAACAGATTAAAAAAAACACCATTTATTTATTTACTTATTTGTAAGCAGAGAAAGAGAGAAAAGAGACACACAGAGAGAAAATGAGCATGTCAGGCATCTAACCACTGCAAATGAACTCCAGATACATGTGCCACTTTGTGCATCTAGCTTTACATAGGTACTGAGGAAATAAACTCCAGGCTTTGCAGTAAAACACCTTTACCACTGAGCCATCTCCCCAGCCCGGTTCTTAACAGTTTTAACTTTGACTTTGTGCTTTGCTAGTGATGGCTGATGGGCAGCAGTGCATTCTGGGCTGGAAGCCTGGGATAGTATTTGGACAGCTTTCTCCTTCCCAGTGGGAAAAGCTATCTGAATGCTGTTGCCCTCTGGTTGGGCACCAAGTAGGTCACACCAGCAGCACGCTAATGTTCCACTGAAGTCCTCTGGTGCTGGGTGCTGGGAGGTCAGGGTTGGGTGCTTCATTCTTGCCATGGAGGACCAGGTAGGGCACACAGTGTTCCCTCTCTGGGCTGGCCATATTGGGGATAAGCCCCTAGATCACCCCTAACCTAGTCCTAGTACACTTGAAGCAGCTATTCAGGGACATGGCCAGGACGCCATGGGATGGTGGCTCCTTGTGAAAGGGGAGGAGGGCAGCTAGCTTGTCAGGCCCACGTGCAGTCATGCCTCAAGTCACCCAGGCAGAAGTCAACCCCCACCCTTGGCACCTGTGAGGATCTGTATTACCTACCCATCCCTCCCAGGATCCTCTTTGATAACAGAGCAATCAAAATGGGGGTTGGAGAGATGGCTACATGGTTAAAGGTGCTTGCTTGCAAAGCCCGAGAGCTCAGGGTTCAACTGATGCACAAAGCAGCGTACATGGTGTGTCTGGAGTTCATTTGCAGTGGCAGGAGGCCTCTCTCTCTCTCTCTCTCTCTCTCTCTCTCTCTCTCTCTCAAATATATATATTAGCAAAATCAAAATGGCCACAAAATGGTCACAAAGGAAGCAAAAACCCTTCTGTGATCCTTGATTTTTCTGATAGAAGTAAATTGCTACCCAGACATTATGCCAGTAACTTAATCCACCTGAGAAACCCATCATCAAGAATCTAAGCTGGGCGTGGTGGCGCACGTCTTTAATCCCAGCACTCACCTTTAATCCCAGCAGAGGTAGGAGGATCACCATGAGTTCAAGGCCACCCTGAGACTACATAGTGAATTCCAGGTCAGCCTGGACTAGAGCGAGACCCTACCTCGAAAAACCAATAAAATAAAATAAAATAAAATAATAATCTAAATACCTTTCAAGGTTTGAGAAATACTGGAATGACTAGTTTTTGACCTGGACTAGAAAGCTTCAGAGGACCCCTGCTTTTGTCAGTGTCTAACTGCTAGACTTACAGATCCTACTGGCGCCTGGAGAACAATGCTGCTTTGCTATAAAAGCCTCAGTCTACTTCATCAGGTGGGGTCAGCGGGTTTCTAACTGAACCTATGTCTTCCAGAGGATTTGTGAATCTCCTCTGTACCCAGGATTAAAATACCCTTGTTTTATTTTAACCTTGTTTATGATATTTTGCTACTTCCTAGGTTTTTTTTCCCAGGGTTATTTTTTTCCCTTGCTCTTCATATTTGAGAAAGACTGCTCATGACTTTCAACTTGAGTGACATATTGAGAAGACAAAGCACCCCATGGATATTTCCCTTAGAACTTGTCCCTCTGAAGAATTAGATTTTGGTAAGGTCAGTCAGCTTGGTTTCCTCCCCCCCCCCCCTTATTTTTTCTTCCTGGATTCCTGATCAGTTTTTTCTTTGAATTGAAGTCACTTAAGGTATCTTGGGCTGACTATTCCCATTGCAATTTTTAAGGGCTTACAGAGCTTGTTTTCTTTGCTCTAATAGTATTTCTTTTGTCCTATTTTTATTGGCATTTTCTTTTGCACTTGTTGCTTTTATGAGGGATTTCAATTGTCCTAAGTGCATGGTTGTATTTTGTCTTCTGTATCAGGGTTTTTTTTTTTAAATTGATTTAATCTTTTTCTCTTTCATATGTTTTCATTTGGGCCTACATCAAGCCTTTCCGCTATTAAGATATTTTAATTTTCATCCATATTTCTTCTATTCTTTGCTTTAACTGACTGCTTCTATAACTGTGTTCTTACCTCCCTTATTACTACCTTCTTTATGCTCATGTCCATTTAAAATTCTTTTCATCTGTTTGGTTGAATTCAAATCTTTATCAAGTTGTAAGGTATAAATAATTTCTTCTGGTCCAAGATATATATATATATATATATATATATATATTGTTTTGTGCATGAGTGTGATGGATGCATATGCATGTTCTCATGTGGTACCCTATGTGTTCACCTGCAGAGGAGTGTGCTCACCTGAGGTGGGGTGCCTGTGGTGGCCAGTGTCCCACTCCATGTTCTTACTTGAGCTGGTGACTCTAGCTGATCTGGAGTTTGCCCTTTGTCACCAGCCTAGAGTTTTCTGGTCTCTGCTCCCCTATGGGATTGAGGTTACAGAGATGTGTGGCCATGCCCAACTGTTTATGTAGGTCCTGGGGATCAAGCTTGCTTGTATAGGAAGTGCTCTGAACTGCTGAACCATCTCTCTAGGCCCTACCTACAATACATGTATAAACTTATATATGTGTGTGTCTGTGCGTACTTTTTTTAAACACAGGGTGTTATGTATCCTAGGTTGGCCTTGAACTCACTGTGTAGCTAAGAGTGACCATGAATTTCTGATCCTACCTCCTCTGTTTTTTCCTTTGTCCTCTCAATATGTCACTCCCTGCTTGCTTGGGGCTCAAACCCAGAACTCTGCATGCTACAAAAGCACTTTGCCAACCGAGCTATACCCCTGGCCTCAAACATATGAAGTAATACTCCTTGCAAACTATGCTGTCCCTTCCTTTTCTTCCCACCCCCTCTGTTATACTTGGATAGCATTTATTACCCCCTACTTGAACACAGTAAATTGAAATCTTGACTTCTTTTCCATAACTTGATCTGATTCTACTTTGTTGACATAAATTGGGGCAGGCTCTAGTCCCTCCCTGCAGGGCTGGTGCTGCAATGGAGGAAGAGGGTGAGGGAAAGAGAGAGCTCAGACTTTGTCAAAACCCGGGCCAGCTTTCTCCTGTGAGACTTTAGTCTGGCATGCTGCTCACCACCACTGGGGCAGAGGCAAGTGGTGTCACCCACTGGGCTATTCTTCTGACCTGGAGAAATTGGGGACTTCCAGTCAGCCTACCTCACTCCCATCCACTACATGATAGGCCCACCATTCCTCTGTCAGAAAAGGAAATAGCTACCCTTGGCAAGAGACTCCCGTAGCTTCTTCCTGTTGAGGAAGAAAATGTTTGAGATTTTTGTGGACTTGCCAGACTATATTTTAGTGATTGGAGCATGATTAAAATTTAAAGGTACTCACTGCTGGTGGGACTGCAAGCTAGTTCAACCGCTTTGGAAAACACTATGGAGACTCCTGAACAGAATGGACATAGAGCTGCCAATGGACCCAGCTATCCCTCTACTAGGCATCTACCCGCAAGATGCCCAATCTCAGCATAGAGACATTTGTGCAACTATGTTTATAGCAGCTCAATTCATAATAGCCAAGAATTGGAATCAACCAAAATGCCCATCCATGGAGGAATGGATAACAAAACTATGGTATATTTACACAATGGAATTTTACTCAGCTGAAAGGAAAAAATGACATAGAAATTTAGAGAAAAATGGTTTGACTTGGAGATCTTACTAAGCGAACTCTCAAAAGAACAGAGAAATCCTCACTTGCATACTGTAAGCTATTGAGCAAGTACTGAGCAAGTAGTGGGCACTGTCTGGCAAGAGGGGCCATGAATAGAAGGGGAGAGAGTCTAAGCCTGTGAAAAATCGATCAGTCTGGCAACTCCTGGTCCATCACCAGCTCCTTCCCTCACGGAGCTGTTGACCAAGTAACCCATGAGGTCTCAAAAACAAGACAGGATTCTGTCAAAGCTCTTGAATGCCCACCCCAGGCCTGAGGCAAGGTTTTACTATACAGTCCTAGCTGGAATGGTATTGGTAGATTTAACAGGTACCCCAGGCTGGGCTCAAACTAGAAGGAATCCCCTTCTTTCAGCCTTGGGAATGGTGGGATTACAGGTGTGTACCAACATACCTAGCCTTTTCTTGTTTTACTCTTTAAGGACAAAAGAAGACAAAGGCCCCAGAAAAGACAGTTGTCTCTGGGAATCCCTTGGAAGTTGGTTCCAGGATTCCCTAGAAAACCAAAATCCAAGGACTCTCAAGTCCCTTACACAAAATAGCATATTTTTCCATAGACCACATACATCTTACCTTGTATTTTAAATAATTTCTAGATTACTTATGATACCTCATACAATGCAGATAGTTGCTGTACTGTATTGTGGAGGGGATGATGACAAGGAAAAACGTTTGGACATGTTCGGTACAGATGGATGGTTACGTCTACAAATGTGAAGAGCACAGATAAGAAGTAAAACCCCCAGGCTCTGCTCAGGCTCGCTACTAATTCATGAATTAAGAGATGCATTTTTCCTTTTGGCATTTGAACATTTTTGAAATCAGGCCTGACTGCATGAATGACTTTTTTTCATACTCAGCTACACTTTTAAATATTCATCTTACAATCAATAGCATTTTAGTTTGGGAGCTAGCTTTGATAAAGCATACATCATTGACGTCAGTAGCTTGAAGGTTTATAAGGCAACAGGAAAGTGAGTCCAGTGTGGCTTTGTATAGACAAGTGTGAGTGATGGAAAATTTATTTTGGAGTTTGCTTCTTGGTCTTTGGAGACAGGATCATACTTTGAAGGCTAGGCTGGCTTCTAACTCAAGATCCTCCTAAATGCTGGGATTACAGGTGTGTGTGTGAATGAATAAAAGTTTCACCCCTGGGCTGGGGATATAGCTCAATTGTAGAGTGTTTAGCTGGTACATGTGAGGCTCTGGGGGATTTAGTTCTCAGCATTTGAAAAGAAAAGAAAAAGGAGCTTCAGTTCTAAGACAGTACCTCTTTGACTGGTATGGGATGGCCTTCCTAAGTTTTTTTTGTTTTGTTCAACATCCTTTGTTAAGTAACAGGAACATAGCTTTTGTTAACTTTATTGTTCAGCTCTGGAAATCCAACTCAGGGCCTCCAGTATGCCAGTCAATTGGTTGAAAACTAAACTGCATACCCCTTCCCCAGCCTTTCTTTAACTTTTAAAAAATACAGGACATTGGGCTGGTGAGATGGTTCAACGGTTAAGGCACTTGCCTCCAGTGCCTAAAGCCCCTGGTTCAATTCCCCAAGACCCACATAAGCCAGACCCACAAGGTGGTGGCCCTGGTGCGCTCTCTCTCTCTCTCTCTGTCTGATTGAAAATGAATAAATAAAATATTTTAATAAAAAAATACAGGACAAACTTTAGAGGAAAGATAGGTAAGAATAAAGTCATGCCCAATTTATCTATCTATCTATCATCTACTTACCTATGTCTGTCTGTCTGTTTAAGAGAGATAGAGAATAGGAGTGCCAGGGCCTCCAGCCATGAACTCGAGGGTCTGGATTTACATGGGTACTGGAGAACTGAACCTGTACCAGCAGGCTTTGCAAGCAAAACTCCTTTAACTGCTGAGCCATCTCTCCAGCCCATGCCCATGCCCATTTTTGATGTGTGTGTGTGTGTGTGTGTGTGTGTGTGTGTGTGTGTGTGTGTGTTTTGAGGTAGGGTCTCACTCTAGCCCAGGCTGGCCTGGAATTCACAATGTAGTCTCACAGTGGCCTTGAACTCATGACAATCATCCTACCTCAGCCTCCTGAGTGCTGGGATTAAAGGTATGCACCACCATGCCTGGCTTCTTTTTGTATGTTTTAAAATTGAAAGCAACTTTCCAGCTACAAATTTCAAGGTTCAAGCCAGTTCCGGAGACAAACAGATCAACACATCCAATTGCTCAATTTGCCAGTGCTGTACAGACAGACTGGCAGACAAGGGCAGGGGACAAGCAGGGCTGACTAATCCCTGGTATCCACCCCAGCACCTCTGCCAGACCCAAGCGCGGGTGCCTAAGACTTTTGTCCAAACAAAACAAATCAAAACACGTTAAAACACAAAAGTTGGTAGGCCATCCAGAGTTTTTCAATAAAGCCATCGCTAGCCAAAAATATATGGGTCGACGGAGCTAACTCCCTATTTCACATAACCGATTGGTTTGCTCGAAGGCATGTTAGGAAAATTCTGCACTCTTGGCGACTGTCATCCCTGTCCTGTCCACCCGGGGCCACCCCACGGTCACGATCCCACCTTCCCAGCGGTGATCTCTAGACTCTGGGCCCTGAGGCCCAGTCATGACCTCGCGCACCCGAAACCGGGGTGATCCGTTCTCTGACCTTGACCCCTAGGCCTGAGACCTTGACCCCCAGACCCTGGACCTTGACCCCGAAGAACGAGCAGACAGCCCAGTGAGTCAAGGCGGGATGGCTCCCGAGGCTCGTGATCTCGCACCTGCCCAGGTGTCCCAGGCACTCTCGGCGCGGTGACAGGGGGCAGGTGGGCAGAGGGGACGACGGACGGAGGACTCCCGACAGCCGCTAAGTGGGGGCCGGGTGACGGTCCCGGGAGGGGCGCAGAGCCCGGGAGCCGCGGTCCCCAGCGCGGGGCCCAGCGCGCGGGGGAAGAAAGGCAGGAAGAGGCGGAGTCCCGGGCGGAGGGGAGGCGGAGGGGGGATTCCGGGAACCGGCGGAGGCCCCGCGGTCTCGGCCCCGCACTCAGCGGGACCCGGGTCCCGCCGACGCCCTCCACCCCGTCTTACCCGGCAGGCTCAGCAGGCGACACCGGAGCCGGCTCCGCGGGGATGCGCTGCTGGAGACCCCCTCGGACCCGGGCCGTGCTAGGCCGCCCTTCCCCGGGGCGCGCGTGGGCGGCGAGGCCGGGATCGGGGCGGGCTGGGGCGGCGGGCTGACACGCGCGAGAGTCGGGGTCCGCCGCGGGCTTCCCCGCGGTCCGCCGAGGAGCGGGAGCCCGCAGGACGGGGCGGGGCGGGCGGGGCGGGGCGGGGCGGGGGACCCGATTGGTGCTTTCCTCGGGTCCCTGACTGCAGATTCACCCCACTCCTGCCCTCCGAGCGAGGTCGGTGCAGGAAGGGACGGCGGATGTCCCGGGGCTCGTTTGTTCCCTGGAGCAGCATCCTCAGGTGCTGGCACGGTGCCTGACTTAGAGCCGTCCGCTAAAAATGTGGGGGTGACGCAGGAGTAATCCCGCCACTGGGAAACTGAGGGAGAAGGCAAACAAATTCAGGACCTGCCTAGGCGATAGAGCAGGTTCAAGGCCATTCTGGGGCAACTTAGGAAGGACCTGTCTAAAAAAAAAAAAAAAAAAAAAAAAAAAGAGAGAGAGAGAGAGAGAGCACCAGGGCCACCACCTTGTGGGTCTGGCTTATGTGGGTCCTGGGGAATTGAACCCGCGGCCTTAGGCACTAGAGGCAAGTTCCTTAACCGCTGAGCCATCTCTCCAGGCCGGAATTTGTTTTTTCATTAGGAAGCTTCATGATGGCAGAGGACAGGGGGCATGAGCAAAGGCTGGGCATCACTTCTGCCACAGCAGGTGGGAAACGGCAGCAGGAGAGCGAGCCAAATTAACACTGGCAAGAGAGTGCTAATAAACCTCAATTTATGTGGGACATACGATTCAAACCGCCGGTCTCTAATCAAAGTTCTCCAATCTGGGCTGGAGAGATGGCTCAGCAGTTAAAGCACTTGCCTGCAGAGTCTAGCGACCTGGGTTCAATTCCTCAGTTGTCCACGTAAAGCCAGACACACTAAGTAGTGAATGCAGGTGGAGTTAGTTTACAATGGCTGGAAGCCCTGGTACACCCATTCTCTCTCTCTGTCTCTCGCTCTGTCTCTCTCTCTCTCTCATCTCTCTCTGCTTGCAAATATATATATATATATATATATATATATATATATATATATATATATATATATATATATATATATATAATTCTCCAGTCAGTGAACCAGGGATCAAAACACTTACATTGAGCTGTCAAGGCACAAACTGACCTGGGCAGACATTGTACTTCTCCCTGAATCTTTCCTTCGCACTCCTGGCCTTGCATGGCCACTCCCACAAAGTGTTCAGTCAGACAGAAATTTTCCTTAGGTTACTAACTTGTTACTTACACCCTAAGCTACCAAAATGGAATTGTTAAAAGCTTTTGGGGGCTGGAGAGATGGATCAGCGGTTAAAGGCACTTGCTTACAAAGTATGAGAGCCCCTGTTCGATTCCCTAGTACTCAGTAAGGCCAGCTGCACAAAGCGGCACATGCATCTGGAGTGTCCCTGCCAGCTCACATATTAAAATTTGGTCTTTATCTTGGTACTGTTGGAAGGTGATGGAATCTTTATGAGGTGGAGTCTATTGGGAGGTGTTCTAGTCATGTTAATGCTGTCTTGAGGGGACTCTAGGACTCTTATCTCTTCATGTTTCTCTTCTTTCACTTCCTGGACATGAGGTGAGCAGCTTTCTTGACTGTGTGCTCCTGCCTGGATGTACAGTGGATTCAAGAACAATGGAAATGCTGAATCATGGACTGAAAACTCTAAAACTGCAAGCCAGAAGAGCCCTTTCTCTCTCTCTTTTTAAAACGTGTGTGTGTGTGTGTGTGTGTGTGTGTGTGTGTGTGTGTGTGTGTTTCTTGCCACTGCAAATAGAACACCAGACACTTGCACTGTCTTTTGCATCTGACTTTATGTGGATACTGGGGAATTGAATACCCGTTTTTGTGGCTGGCATTTCGTGGGTGACAGGAATTGAACCCTAGCTGGAAGGCTTTCCAAACAAGAGCCTTTATCCGCTGAGCATCTCCCCAGCCTTCAAGCCCGATCTCTTGTCAAGTTGATGCCTCGGGTATTTGTCACAGTAACAGAATGCTGACTCCCAAACTGGATAAGCAAACGGATGAACGTAGACACAGCCTTTTCACTTTTCACAAAACCATCTCAAGAGCAGATGATAGACCTCAATGTAAAAATATAAAACTTTAAAAATCTTTCAAGGTTATATCAGAGAAAGTCTAGGTGACCTTGGCTTAGGTAAAGACTTTTTTTTTTTTCCCAAGATAGGGTCTTGTTCTAGCCCAGGATGACCTGGAATTCACTATGTAGTCTCAGGATGGCTTTGAACTCATGATGATCCTCCTAGTTCTGCCTTTTGAGTACTGGGATTAAAGGTGTGCACTGCTACACCGGGTGGTAAAGACTTTTTAAATACAGTACAAATACAAAACAGAATCCTTGTAATAAAAAACAAGATACATTGGACTTCCTTTATGTTCAAAAGTTCTGCTTTTTAGCCATGACTCAGGGAACTGAGTGGAAGAGGGGGTGGAAAGATTGTGAGAACCATGGTGGGGGATATTCATCCAGAGGCATGGCCCCCCTCAGTAACAACATACAAGGGCCAGGAGAACCAGGCTGACTCCTAGGCTATCCATGGTCCCCTGCCCCAAAGACTGATGGCCCATGGAGGAGGATATCCAGCTGATTGGGGATGGGGAAGAAGGGCATTGGGGAACTGGGGATAACAACTTATCATTTGCCCATTAAATATTGTAACTCATTATGGACAATAAAAAAATAAATAAAAAATATATTTTTAAAAAAAAGTTCTGCTTTTTAAAAGACATGGTTGGACTTGGGAGAAGGCTCATGGGCTAAAGGCACTTGCTTGCAAAGCCTTCTGGTCCAAGTTTGATTTTCCCCAGTACCCACATAAAGCCAGATGCAAAAAGGGGCACATGTGTCTGGAGTTATTTTTGCAGTGGTAAAGGGTGCAGGTGCACACACACACACACACACTGTTTAAAGTGATGAATATTTTTAAGATGAGAGATTATTATGCATGTCCATGGAATATTGAGAATGTACCTATAGAAAACTGAGAAAGTAGAAGAGAGGAGATAAAAGCAAGAATGAGGTGGTTGAGATGGGAGAGGAGAGTCGAGGAATAAAGCAAAGTGCTGGCCTTCCACAGAGGGGGGCTGCATATCCTTTGTACCAGAAGAAAGACAGGTCTATTTGGGGAGGGGGAGTTAGAGAATAGGGATTCTCTATTCAGGGGAATGACAACTTCTGCTTTTTTGCAGAAAGTATGTGACAATATTATTTGCTAAGAAGAAGGGGTGTGGCAAGGCAAGAGTTCTGTGGAGAAAGAACCTTTGATACCTGCATGCATTCTAGGTGTCGAATGCATGCAGGTATCAAAGGTTTCAAAGAAGATAATTTAGTGAAGGCATTTTTCTGGGCGTCACGAGTCTTAATATGGGTTTAATCCTTCTCTTCCTAAAATTCCATACCTCAGCAACTTCCAACTGTCCATGGGGCCCTTAGAAACAATGTCAGATTATGATTTTAGAAAGATCTGTTTCCAAGACGGATGTGGTCACACCATGGGTCAAATTTATTTTTGAGGCCAGATGCTCAGTTCTAGTGTTTAGTAGGTTCCAGCTGAAATTTCAGGTGGCTTTGCCCATGGGGCTATGAACTTGTCCTCAAACCTGCATGTGCAAGGCAGGAGGGGACTGGTTCCTCCACTAAGTCTCTGGGAGGAGACTCCCAAAGCCTTAGCCCAGCAGATGGAGAAAGTGTGGTGGGGAACAGCTGCTTCTTCCGTTTAGCCTCACACCATCTCTGCTTGCAGGGTGCTGAACAGACTTCTGTAAGTGGCAGCTGTCACCTTCATCCTCAACCTCAGGGAGCTGGCCATGTACACTGACCTTCTTTCCCCAACTCTGATTCTCATATTGACTCATTTCCTTCTTCTTTCTTTTATGGGGCTTGGCTCTGCCTGTATCCTCCCCCTACCAGCCTTCTTGTGGTGAGTGAACCAGCACCCAGTAACAGAGCAGACCAAAATATGACCCTGTGCTGATTGCCTAGGACCATATGAAAAGCCTTTCTAGGAAGATGACTGAAGTCCCGAATTGCATCCAGTGAGTTCTCTGGAAGTGTAGACATTAAAAAGCAAAACAAACCCAAATCCAAATCTCACCAACTATTTCTCACTTAAATTTGGGTCTGCCAGTGTGGCCTGTGGCCACCAGCTAGCAGTTCAGTGTGCAGAAAAGAGGATCTGATGCCTTCCCAGGGGTCCCTTCTTTACCAGGGGAAACCCCCCCACACCAAGAGAACAGGTCACTCCATGTAAGACAGGATAGAAAGACAGGAAAAAGGAACATAGAAAGGCTAAGAGCAGAGATTGGGAACGGGTAAAGGGGAACAGTAAAGTCAGAAAAAAAAGATTCAATAAGAATGGAAACTTTTGCAGGGATACAAGCATCCTGGTAGGAACAAAAATGTTCTTTTTAAATGTTTATGCATTTATTTGAGGGAGAGAGAAAGGAGAGGAGAGAGACAGACAGAGAACCAAGACCATAAGACTTTGCAAGCAAGCGCCTTTAACCACTGAGCCATATCTCCAGAATATTCTAAAGAGATACTTGTGCCCCTTTCTTTAGCTATCAGACTACTGACACAATAGACTCTATGGAAGTAGAATTTTCCCAGGAATGTAATGCTAGAGGAAGGAAAAGCTGACCCTGGTGCCAGCCAGAGGGGACACTTTTCTCTCAGGAAGAGATTTCACACAGTTCTGACAATTTAGCCCACCTTGCAGGGCAGATTGGCGTCAAGACAAGGATGGACCAATGATGGGCAGGGCATTCCTTGACCAGTAGCTCTGCACACCTCTGGCTGTCTACTTGACATCAGTGCCCTGAGGTTGGAGGGTAACTAGACCTCTGTTTGTTCCTCCTTCCAATGTGGCCACAGTAAATCAATCTCACAGTGTCACAGTCAGCCACACACTGCTGGGTTGAATCTTCGAACCAGGCACAATTTGGAGGAGGAAAGTATTTATTGAAACTACAGATTGAGGGGAAGTTCCATAATAGCGAAAGAAGCTGGCCCTCTTTCACAGGTCCCAGCAGAGAGAAAAGCCCATCACCTACACCACACACACACAAAACAGAGAACTGGCAGGAGGGCCAAGGAGAGAATTTCTTTCCCTTTATATAGCCTTAGGGTGGGGTCTTACAACCCTTCCCCAGACTTAATGGCTTCCTGAGTCTCTGGAATTTCCTTCCTGCACTGCCCACACAGGAAAGGATGTATACTTCCAGCTTCTTTGAGCTTCTTTATGTCCTGCCCCCTACTGAGAGGCTGCCTTCCTGTAAACATCCTCAGAGACCTACCCAAGATAATTAAAAAGACCAAGTTGACAACAAAACCTAACCGTCACACACAGTAAATCTCCTTTCTCTGCTCCTCACCATTCCATGCCTGTTTAACTGGCATGTTGATGGGGGGGTGGCAGAGCCTTGCTTGGAGGGTTGCCAGAGCAAGTTTGACCCTAACAACTCCAGGAATAGGGAGGGGTTCAGGATGAATAACTCTGGGGTAGGAGTGATATGGCAGGAACTGAGGAAGGGAGTCTTGGCCCAAGGACTAGGATGTGTGATCAGAGAGTGGATCCAGCTATAGGTTAGTATTGGAGTTGGGAATCGAAGTTCACAGATGGGGTGTGAACTTCGGGGCAGAGTTCCCCACAGGGGTGAGAATGCAGTCCTGTAAATATATACAAACGAGAGGTAGAGCTACTAAACTCAAATAATTATGGGCTGGTGAGATGACTTGCGTAAAATGCTTCAGAAGTATGAATGCATGAGGGAACCTGAAACTTCCCAAGTTGGACTCTCCAGGACCCATGTACACAGCTGAGCATGGCCATGTGTGCCTGTCGCCCCAGTTTCACAAAGGGGAGTTCTGGCATTAATATGAGACTGGTTCAGATAAGGACAGGCAGAAGAGTGATGGAGTGGGACACTTGACATTCTTCTCTGGCCACTGCAGGCAAGCACCCCCCACCACCACTACACATACCACCAGGGCGCATACGTATGGTACATACACCATCACTACCATACACACCACCAGGGCACATACTAATTGTTGGACCCAGCCTGGCTGCATATCTGAGAGCTAAGTTTTAATTTCCTAGCACACCTGTGCCCCCAGGAGGCAGGGGGATGGCTGACAGCCCTAAATCCTGTTTACAAGTGCTAATAGGTTTTACTCCTGCTGGCTGAGTTCCTGTGTTCCTGTTTACTGAGCCCCCTTTGTGTAAGAGATAAGGCAATGCTACCCATCCCTAGATTGTATAAAAGATTGGATGTGAAAATAAAGTTTTGAGATCTGCTTGGACACTTCTCCCGGCTGCGTGTGATTGTCCAGCCGCCGCGCTCACCTTTCCTCGATCGAGCCAGGTCTCCTGCTGGCCAGAGAGACTGAGGCTCACGTAGCAGGGGGCCAGGGACCTGTGCGGAAAGACATCTGGAGAAGCACCCCAACACTAATGATGCATATACCACCTCCACCACACCACACATACCACATTACATACACACATACACACAAGTAAAACAAACCTAGAAGTGGGGTTTCACCTTTCATAGTTTCAGCCATGGACTTAAGAGTGTTGATGTGCTTAGAACTAACTACCTTCATTATAAAACTGAAATTACAGTGCACAGGATCCCTGGCCTCTGTCCATCACATATCAATAGCACCAACCCATCATCCTGTCACCAATGTGGCCTCCCAGCTTTCCACAAGGCTTCTTGGGGGTGGTGACTCCATGATGGAGAATCTCTGTCCATCCCAAAATGTTGATAGTGGGATGGTTTAGAAGTAGTTAGGAGCAAATAGAACTTAGGGCTGGATTGGCTGAGGGGCTAGGATTGCATCAGGAAGCAAGGAAAATTCCCAGGGTCCTGGATTAAGCACGTGTTAGATAATGGTACCATTTGCTAAAATGGTTTTATGGTGGTTAATTTTACATGTCAACTTGGCTAGGACATGGTGTTTGGTTGTTCTGTAAAACGTCAGTCCAGGTGTCGCTGTGGAGGTAGCATTAAGATATGATTTACATGTATGTTGGTAATCTTTGAGTGAAGGACATTAGGTTCCATAATTGGCACAGGCAACACGGAATCTGCCGAGAGAGAGAGAGAGAGAGAGAGAGAGAGAGAGAGAGAGAGAGAGAGAGAGAGAGAGAGAGAGAGAGACTGAGGTTCCTTAAGGAAAGGTTTTCAGATTCCAGTTATTGCATCACACCTTCTCTGGGTCTCCAGCTGGCCAACCTGCTCTGCAGACTTTAGACTAGGCAATCATTCCATAAAGGAGACAGATCAAGTCACCCTCTACTGGAGGCTTCAGCCTTATACCAAGCCTACTTGCAATCAGCCTGGGCTGGAAATTAACCCGGAAAAAAAAAGAAAATGGATGGGATGATTAAACTCCTCATTTCTCACTGAGTCACCTCTCAGCAGGGTCAGCCATGTGCTATGGGCTTTGGAAGTCTTTTGCTTACTCAGTCAGGAATTTTAAAGTTTCTTCATTCTGTACTCCAGTATCTGAATCACAAACATGACTGATTATTTCTATCTTGGGTTTACAGCTTCATGTATTTAATTAGCTGGGTTGAAAGTTGAAGAAAAGTCAAAATTCACTACATATCTGCTCACACAAAATCAGTACTCTTCTTAAACATGCCAAGGCTCTGTTCTACTTGAGTCCACCCCACCCCGTTTGCTTTTCTGAATGCTATCTGAATTTACTTCAATCATCTCCCCAAATCTATAGAGAACTGGTCTCATGGCTTTTGTCTCCATACTAAAACACACAATGTCCTAATACTTACATACAACATATATACAGCTGCTGTATACTTTAATCTATCTATAGGCTACTTTTAATACTGAATACTAATATGAGAATGAAAGCATAACATGGTCTTAGCATAAACACAGTCATTTAAAAATAAACCTTGCTGAAAGGAGGCCTTGAAGATAATACAGATAATAGTTTATACTAGGCTAGAGTGTTGCCCTGGGCAACAAGCAGGGCAACCCAAGTGCCGAAATAATTGATGAGCATGTTTTGGGAAATTGCTTGTGTTCTAAAAAGTTATTTTGACTCATGCATGTTGTTTGGAAATTCAGTTTTGCCCTTGTGCCCATTTCTTTAGCTTACACAGCACTGTATGAGGTCAAGATGCTGTGACATCAACTCATCACATATAGACAAAATATATTCTTTTTTTTTTTTTTTTTTTTGAGGTAGGGTCTTACTCTGGCCCAGGCTGACCTGGAATTCACTATGTAGTCTCAGGGTGGCCTTGAACTCATGGTGATCCTTCTACCTCTGCCTCCTGAATGCTGGGATTAAAAGCATGCACCACCATGCCTGGCCCAAAATATATTCTTTATGTACTTGCTAAGCAAGTTTAAAATGTCAACCAATCATGTAGCTGCCAAGTTGGAAACCGTCTACCCCTGCTTAAATCCCTATAAAAACCCTGCTAATTCTGGGCTCAGGGCTCTTCTCCCTGATCCACTGCATCGGTAAAGAGGAGAGAGAGAGAGAGAGAGAGAGAGAGAGAGAGAGAGAGAGAGAGAGAGAGAGAGAGAGAGAGAGACCTAGCTCAAGCCTTCAATAAAGATCCTAATGTGATTGCATTGTTTTGACTCCTGAGTAGTCTTTGGAGACCCCAAAATTTGGCTCAACACTAACCGAGAATAGGAGTAAGATAGGATTATTTATCTATGAGAGAGAGAGAGAGAGAGAGAGAGAGAGAGAGAGAGAGAGAGAGAGAGAGAGAGAGAGAGAGAACACTGACATGCCAGGGTCTTTATCCACTGCAAACAAACTCCAGATGCATGCACCACCTTGTGTGTCTGATTTTACATGGATACTGGGGATTCGAATCAGGGTGCTCAGGCTTTGCAAGCAAGCACCCAAACTGCTGAGCTATCTCTCTAGCCCAAGGTTTTATTTTATTTTTTTATTATAGGTAGAGAGTCAGGGATAACTGCCCTAAAAGAACATGGGTGCTAACCTGCCCTGGGCAGACAAGAAAGAAACTCCTGTCTGAATTAAGATGGCCACCAGGAGCCACTACGTGGTCCTTCATTCCAAGATTTTCCCAGGCTTTCTGTAAACCTGCATTCACACTCCCTCCAGGTTGTTAGGCTCTTCCTAAGCCTTCCCTCCTTTCCTGTGTGCCCATCAACCAATCAGGATCCTTGCAATACACCTAAACCAGGTAGTGAGGCAATCCCAATTAAGTGCCTTCTTTATATTTTCAAGGCTATAAGGAAACCCAGTTTAGGATACTAGGGGGCAACCCGTTCAGGACCCCTCAGTTTGGAAGCTTTTCTTCTCTTCCCTGTATCCTTTCTTAAAATAAAATTTCAATCATTTCCCCCTTGTGTCTATGTTTTTCAATTCTTTGCTAAACATGAACAAGAACTTGAGTTTTGAGAGCCACTGATTTGGGAGAGCTGATCCTTTCAGAGCTCTCTAGCCCACATCAATACCATGTAAACACTGAGGAAGCAGCTGCTATGCTGTGTTGTGTAAGGAATCATGACAAGAAAAACTGTCTACTCATGTTTGGCACAGACCCATTCCCCCACCATGAACTTTTGCAATCTGAGGTTGGCTGAGTGTGAGGATGCTCACAGCCACAGAGAGCCGACTACATCAGTTTCATGACTCAGCTGTGTGTCTGGAAAACAGTGATGTGGAGAAAGACCAAGGAAACACACAGACTACTATGAGTAAAGAGATGATTTAGAACAGAAATCGGCGAGAGGAGCTTCTAAGTAAAAAGAAGCATGTGAAAATAAAAGGGCTCTCCTGTAGGTGCCCTAGCAGGTGGTGGGGCTCCCCTCTTTCATTCTTGGCCAGCACAGCTGCCTGGGTGAGGAAGCCTTCTGCTCTAGCCGTGTCTCAGGCCAGAGTGTCACCCATAGGTAGTCACTCTGCTTAGAGGCGAAGGGCAGACCACAAACCAGAGCTCCCTGTCACAGTGGCCTGTGAATTTCCTGTCTCCTCCCAAGTCTGTGCTTTCCAAACTTTGCACAAGACCCTGAAATAAATTCAGGGATCATTAAGTGAGGGAAGGGGAGAGAGAAAGAAAGAGGAAATAGATGAGAAGATGGAAGAGCACATAATGATAGCATATAGTCCATAGTAAAGATATATACATACATACATGCACATATATATAAAGCCAGTGTGGTGGCAGACGCTTTAATCCCAGCGCTTGGGAGGCAGAAGTAGGAGGACTGTCATGAGTTTGAGGCCAGCCTGAGACTACATAGTGAATTCCAGGTCAGCCTAGGTTAGAACACTACCTCAAAAAAAATCAAAATCAAAACAAAAACAAAAGATATGCATGAATACATATACACTCATATATATCACACATATATATTTGTTTTAAGCATGTGTGATATGTGTGGCATGCCATGTGTGGTACCTGTCGAGTCAAGTGTCTGTGTATTTTTAAAAAATATTTTATTTATTCATTTTCAAGCAGAGAGATAACAGAGAGAGATAGAGAGAAAGAGAGAAGGCACCAGGGCTACCACCTTGTGGGTCTGGCTTATGTGGGTACTGGGGAATTGAACCCCGGGGCCTTAGGCACTGGAGGCAAGCGCCTTAACCGCTGAGCCATCTCTCCAGCCCTGGTATATGTGTTTATCATGAGGGCATGTGGCATGTGTGTTGCATGAGTGTATTTGGTATTGGTGTATGTAGAATGTTGCTGTGAGTCAGGATAGAAAGGGAAAATTAAGGGCCATGGGGAGGGAAAGGCTCTGGCTTGTGTTTCTTGCTGGCTGAGAGTGAAGGGTTTGATGCAACTAACACCCCCATCAAGACCCTGTGAAATTGCCTGCATAAAGACAACACTCAGTTTCTAAGCTACATTTTAAATGGGAGTGTTAAAACAGCAAGAAGAAATGCTTGCTGAAGGCAAAACTGTATGTGACCTTCGAGTTGAACCTTGTCCATAGCTTCTCTCCTCCTCTCATCTCTAGATCTGAACAATACACTTCTCAGACTACTCTGTAATTTCATTTACAAAAGGAAAATATTTGTGATAAGAGAAATAAGCAAATCAGTTCACATTTATTACTTATGTAAAACTTTGCTTAATCTTTGAATCTGGTTGTAAATAATATCCTTTGAGCAATAGGACTTCAAAAGCCATAAAATCATGTGTGTGTGTGTGTGTGTGTGTGTGTGTGTGTGTGTGTGTGTGTGTATTTAAGATACTTAGGCTTCTCTCCATTTTGGAAACGAAAGTGTCTACATTCTTTCTCTTATGTTTATTTGGCCAACTCAACTTTGCTTCATACGGATGCATGCTGACGTTCTATCCTTTGGCATAAGAGTCCAGTCATATGTGACTTCCCTACGTGGGGAACACCTCAGACTTCAGCTGGGGGCATAGTGCCTTGTCTCCTGCTGCCTGATGTGGAATGTGGTGTGTGGAGGCATATTTGTGTGAACTGGGTTATAATCAGAAGTAGGCTAATGGGGTGTAAACTTGAGGGCCACACCCCCTGGTTAGTTCTGTTCCTGGTTTGGTCTTTTTCTTAAAGAAGGGATGTAGCAGGACTGGGGAAATGGCTTAGTGGGTAAAGCACTCCCTGCGCAACTCAAACGACCTTAGCTTGGGTCCCCAGAACATACGTAAAAGCTACAAGCTATGGACAGCTTCTACTATCCGTGACCCTAAGGTGAGAAGAGGTGGAGACAGGAGAATTTCCTGGAGCAGTGAACAATGAGACACCCTACCTCAAAATGAGGTAGAGGGCAAGGATGGACCCCGAAAGTCATCCTCTGCCCTCCACATGCACGTGCTAACACATGTACTCTCTTACACACACACACACACACACACACACACACACACACACAGAGTAAAGAAGGAATATAGTAGTAGCTTTCCATCACTATCACGAAATGCAGAGGTAATGAATTTATAAAAGAAAAGGCTCATTTAGGCTCATGATTCTACAGGTCGCAGTCTGAGATCAAGCTGTCCCTTTGTCACAGACCTCTGGCGAGGACAACACATCACGGCAGTGTGCCAAGCAAGTCAGGAAGCCATAGAGAGAAGATGAAATTGGTGTCTCATGATTCCCTTGATGGCATGTCCTCAAATTTCACCCCCTCTCAATAGTTCGACCTTGGGACCATGTCTTGATCTCCATATGCACCGATGGAGGGGGTCTCATGGGAGATCTAGCCATGGACAGGTTTTGTTCCATGGGCCCGCTTCTGTTTGCTTCCTGTGAGCCACAGACAGACATGGGAAGCTCTAGGAATGCCATGTTCCTTACTTCCTATGTAGCAGGCAGGCCTCCTTTCTAAGTGCACACTTGCTCCCTTGCTCAAACCTCACCAGGCTCCTACAGTCCTCAGAATAAAATAAAGTCTCCTCATCTGGGCTTCTAGGACCACCTGTTCTTGCCCACACTTCCTGTTTCAGCTTTCTTTGGGGTCATGCATTCCATTCTCTGCCTCTGGTCTGCTAATTTCACCTCCTGCCCTTGAAGATGTCATTGCTCTCTTCCCACTCATCCTGTGCCTGTCTTCTGGAAGACCTTTCCACCTGTTTTCCAGATGGTTGCCCCCTGTGCAGACGCAGACCAGCTCATCAGCCAGCCTGGCATGTGTGAAGTCAGAGGGAGAGAGTCAGGCTGCAAGACTGGCACTGGAGAGACAGGAGATGGCACTTACTGTCTTGGTCTTCACATCTGCATCTTTCCAAGCGCCACCATGCCCAGCTCGTTATTGTTGTTTTGAGACAGGGTCTCATGTATCCCAGGCTGGCCATGAATTCCTTATGTAGCCAAGGATGACCTTGAACTTCTGAATTTCCTGCCTCTTCTTCTGAGTGTTGGGATTACAGGCGTGCACCACCATGCCCAGTTTATGTGTGGCTGGGGATTGAACTCAGGGCTTCATGTGCGGTAGGCAGGGTCTCTACAGGCACTCTGCCCACTAAAGCCATATCCCTGACCCTTCCTTAACTAGTGATTTTTAAATTATTTTTTAAATTTATTATAAGAAGTTATGAGGACACGGACACTCAGAGGGAGGAACTTGTGAAGACTAGGGGGATGACTCCATCCACAACTCCAAGAGAGGTCTTAGAAGAAACCAGTCCCACCAACGCCTTCATTGTAGACTTTCAGTCTCTAGAACTGAGAAAATGTAGGCATCAGGCCGCGGGGCTTTGTAATGGCAGCCCTATAAAAATCATAGCTCGCTTTATATTAGGGAACAGTGCCCTCTGCTGGGCATTTATGTTATGAATTTCCTATGTGAGCTGCACAGAATTTAGGACAAAGTATCTAGAGTAAGGACTCCCTTGTGGGCTCTATATAAAGTTGATAACATCTCTATAGGATGCGTTGTGAGTTTCTTCATCCACAATCAGGTATTAGAATTCTCCTCTTCTTCACTGGCAGATTCAACCAATCACAGAGAGAAAATATTTGAAAAAAATCACAGGGAAAATATTTGAAAATAGCATCTGAAGGGCTGGAGATGAGGCTCAGTTGGTGGAGTGCTTGCCTTGCAAGCAGGAGGTTCTGGGTTCAACTCCCAGTGATGTTAAAGCTGCATCTGTGGAGGTCAGGAGATGGCTCAGAGGGCAAGACACTTGTCACACAAGCACGAAGGCCTGACGGGCCCCACATAAAATGCTGCCATGGTTACACATGTCTATAACTCCAAGTTCTGCAGGGGGCAGAGACTGGAGAATCGCAGGGGCTTGCTCACTTAAAATGGGCAACTCTGGGTTGAGAGAGAAACTCTGTCTTGAGGAAATACCTGAATGAGTATTAGAAGAAGGAACGGGAAGTTCTCTGTGGCCTCAGCAGGTGAGCACACAGGGCACACGCACCTGCACACACTTGTGCGTATGCCACATTCCACATCACACACACTCTTCACATGTGCACTCACCCCCACTTACCCTGGCATCTCTATTGAACACTTATAAACTCTCTTTTTGTCATTGTTTCACAAACAATACAGTATGGCAAGTATTTATGGGCAGGATTGTGGGCTGCCAGGAGAGAGTGCGGAAGCCTTGTGGGTGAAAATGTGGACAGGGCGGTGTGGGAAGACTGAGGTGGGGCCACTTAGGAACGTGGTTATGTACCAATCATAGAGGCAGCATCAGTCAGAATGGAAGATACAGCCACATGCCCAAGGTCAGGTTGGCATCTAATAAACCCCTCCCCTCCTATCTCCCAACATAACTAAATATCGTTAACCTGGGCTACAGCTCCTAGGAGTAATCCACGAACAAAGACTCTTCAAAGCAGAAAATTGTTGTCTGGCTGAGGTTTGCCATGATTCAGCAAGAATTCCTTGTTGTGGATTAAGGTTACCACCCTTATGCCCCTCCTGAACATCAAGGCCTGTTGCCAAGGCCATGATCATGACGCATCTAGAGACCAAGTTTAATGCATTTCAGTTTGAATGTTAAACTTCCCTTGTGTTACTGGTATGAACAGTGAGGTAGCCAAGCAATCATGAAAACACGCACAGTGTTTTCTGGATGAGAGAATGGTCCTGAAACAATATGAAATGGAAACACAGCTGAGTTCCAAATATGAGTGTCATCTGACTGTCTTTAAAAAATACCCACTTTGGCTTCCTGTGTTAGCCTGGGTTAGACATCAGTGCATTTTTGTAAAGAGATAAAGAATGCCCTTTTCTGGACACATAAGAAAAGTCCGTCTGAATGGAGAGGGGAGGCTCGTCAGTTCAGTGTCCTTGGTGAGCAAGGACTGTCCTAGGAGTCAGTGGCCCCTGACTTGAACCTCATTCAGTTCTTCCTTGCCTACTGAAGACACACGTGTCAGGGCATCTCAGGCTTACCACACATGCAGGAAGGTGGCAGAGAATTTGAGGGACACAAACCTTTCTTTCTCGCAGCAGGGGTGGGGAGGACACAATTTCATAGGCCCTTTTACAATCAAGGGAGATGATTGGGAGCTAAGTGATTTCCAGGCAAGGGCTGGGCTTGAGGGGTCAAGACAGAACTGCCAGTGTAAATGCCTCAGAGCAGGGCTGGAGGCTGGCTTACAGGAACAGAAATCTGTGGGCTTTACTCAACTGCCCTGAAGGTGCGACATGCTTGTCACACCCACCCCTAACCTGCACCTTTGGGGCAGAGAGAGATTACTTTTTCAAATTTGTGTGTGTGTGTGTGTGTGTGTGTGGGGGGGGTGTTCCTGAGCCTGGCTCTCTGGAAGAGCTGAAAGTGTATTGACATGAGGAGTAACAGCTCTGTCAGCTACCTCTTGCTCCTCACAGGTAACATCCTTCACCTTCACCTGCTTGCTTGCCTGTACTGGCTGTTCCATTCAGGGAACTTTTACAGAACACCATTGACCCTCTTCCCTGGCTGAGGATTTGACTGACTCTGCCCTCCAGGAAGATGTCCTGCTCCCCCCACCCCCACATGAACTCTGGAATCCTAGCCTGCTCCCAGTCCCTTAGGCCTTGCTTGTTGGGGTCATCAGTACAGTGTATATTCATTGGGCAAGAACATGGGCAGTTAAGTGAATCGAGAGTCTAGAATGCAAAGACCTCCTGTGGGAAGGCCTCTTCCTCTCTCTGGATCCCCTCCTCACTGTAACACCTCCTTTCACTCCTCTCCATGTACACTGAATGCAACCACTATCTGGGATATGCACTCCTAAAGACGGTCTTCAGGGGCTCAGGTGCCTTGCCAGCAAAAGGAGCTGAATTCAATCACATACTCACGTAAATGCTGGGTGTCTTGGCTCCCACCTGCAGTCTGAGCACCAGGGAAGTGGAGACTGGCCGATCCTTGGAGCTCGTAGGTAGGTCAGCCAGTTATAGCCTAAGTGCTGGGATTCCAGGCCAGTGAAAGACCCTGCTTCAAAAAGAAGTGGATGGTGTGTTTGAGGGTGACACCTGAGACTGTTCTGTGACTTTCACGTGCACTTGGGCACACATGCATGCACATCTGCACACACACGAGAACATGCACACACCACACACACATGTGTGTGAAAAAAACAATGAAATGAAAGGTCATCTTATTGGAGCAGCATCAGCCCAGCAGACCACACCGAGAATAAGAACAGGTGGCTTCCAAAAACCATGCATGAGGACCTTGCTCTAGACATATCTCTGGGAGAAATGGCCTGCTCTGTATAAGCTATTTGGTTTATCTTCTAGACCCTGCAGAACCACCCAACCTATTAACTTATTTTCCACATAATAATAATGACTTTTAAAAATATTTAAATGTTTATTTGTAAGTAGAGAGATACAGAGAAAGACGGGGTAGGGAAAGAATGGGTGTGTCAGGGCCTCTAGCCACTGCAAACGAACTCCAGATGCATGTGCCACTTGTGCTTCTGGCTTACTTGGGTACCAGGGAATTGAACCCAGGTCCTTAGACTCTGGAGGCATGTGCCTTAACCGCTGAGCAATCTCTCCAGCCCCAATAATGAGTTTTGATTTTCTGTTGCCTTAGCCTCCTACAAATTTAGAACCCATTAAAAAGGAGGCATAAACTGGGCATGGTGGTACATGCCTTTAATCCCAGCACTTGGCAGGCAGAGGTAGGAGGGTTGTCCTGAGTTCAAGTCCACCCTGAGACTACAGAGTGAGTACCAGGTCAGCCTGGGCTAGAGAAAGACCCTACCTCAAAAAACAAAAACTAAAACTAAAAAGGAGGAGGCATGGATAGTTGAGGGTGGGGTAGACAGAAGATGAGAGAGGCCAGCAGGGTGGAGACATATCTAATTGACATTGACACTGAGGGAGGATTACTAAGAGAACATCGTCCTCATCAGGAAGGGTCCTGGGCTGGGTCTTGGGTAGGGTCCTGGGCTGGGTCTTGGGCAGGATCTTGGGCTGGGTCTTTGGTAGGGTCTTGGGCTGGGTCTCGCCAGGGTCCTGGGCAAGTTCTTGGGCTGGGTCCTGAGCAGTGTCGTGGGCAGGGTCTTGGGCAGTGTCCTGGGCCCGGTCCTGGGCTGGGTCTTACCAGGGTCCTGTCAAGGTGCTGCTGGTGATTGCTGAGCCATATCTCAGGGGCACATGCCGACTGATGTTTCTGCTTTTCTGCTGCACTTCACCGTTGGTAGTTTAATCAGTGGGTGAGCAGGGTTCCCTTCTCTTCTTCCTTCTCTCTGAGATGCCACAGAGCTGACTCAGCTGCTTCTGACTGTTCAAAGCTGGTTCACTGCTGCTCCCCATTCATTTCTTGTCTTAACATAAGCCAGCTCAGCAACCATTTCCTCTGGGCAGAAAATGCTGAAATAGAGAAATGTCCTGCTTTATATCAGCTATTATTTGTTTTTCTTCTGGCATCTTGCCTTGTGGTTCAGAAGTCTTCTTCCTCAAAAGGTCGAGTTACTCTGGTGTCTTGTTCCATCTGAGTCTTGTCCAGTTTCTTCCATAACCTGAAGATCCCCGGGGCACTTCCCCCTTGCCTGGGCTTGTCCCAGAGTAACCCTCTCCTAGGACTGTCCAACAGCTTGTGAAATTCCTGCTTCCTACATTGTCGGCTATATTTTTTCTATGTACGTGCTAGTCCTTTGTAATATGGAGTAGGGGACACTCAGGACAGAAAACCCAGTTTCTCTCCCAGAGTATCTAAGCCTATGTAGTCATAGGCTTGGGTGAGACGGATAGTTCAGAGCTGTCCAGTGTGAAACAGGGCTGCCTACCTCTTCCCCATCCCCCCTTTATTGAGGTAGGGTCTCACTGTAGCCCAGGCTGATTTGGAATTCACTCTGTAGTCTCAGAGTGGTCTTGAACTCCTGTCCATCCTCCTACCTCTGCCTCGAGAGTGCTGGGATTAAGGGCATGTGCCATCATGCCCTCAGGAAATGGGATGTGTTTGCATTCCCAGGCACTAACAATGGCTCCTTCCCAACCAGGAAAGCCAATGGTGTTGAGGCCATTGTCAAAAGCTCTTACATATTCTCTATTTGCATGTAAGAAAACTCATCCCTTGGAAACATTGGTAACTAGCAATGCATTTCTGTATCACTGCATACAGCACTGTCCCCAGTGGCTCAGGGTACTTCTGCCAAAGTTAGGGTTGTTTTCTGCATGTAGATCACACGTCCAGGAAACCATTGGAGTTCTCCAACCATCTTTGCCTGCAAACTGCTGATTGTAGCACTGCTGAAAGATAAGCCTTCACTTCCTAGGTAGTTGCTTGTTTGACCATTTAGGGCTGTGTGCACATGCGCGCCCACATGCTCTGCCAAAGTCTCGGGTTCTTTGTGTTGAAAAGTGGGGATGTTCATTCCTACCTCCCAAGGGGTTTTGTGAAAATTCAGTAACAGTAGTGTGAGAGCTCTTAGTGCTTGGCCGGTATTCGGTGATCGCTTTAATAAATATTTGCTGGGTGAAAGCTTGATATTTACTTAAGAGGTCTCTGTAACTTACTTATAAATAGCATACACAGAGTCAGGTGTGGTGGCTTACACAGGTGATCCCAGCCCATGGGAGGTGGAGTCAGTATTGTGCATTTGAGGCCAGAGTGAGGCATCTTAAGAAATTTTACACACACACACACACACACACACACACACACACACACATCCATGGTGGGGGAGAATGTCAGAGGCATGGCACCCCTCAGTAACAACACACTTGGGTCAGGAGAACCTGGCTGAAGACTAGGCTATCCATGGTCCCCTACCACAAAGACTGATCCAGACGGCCCAGCTGACTGGGGATGGGGAAGGGGGGCAACGGGGAATTGGGGAGAACAATTCATTGTTGGCACACTAAACAATGTAACTCATTATGGACAATAAAAAAAAATAATTAAAAAAAAGAAATTACACACACACACACACGTCCAAAAACAACTATTTTGCCAAAATAAGAACAGCGGAAATTGTGCCAAGTGTAATCACACATGGGTTTGTCTATTCTGGTTTATAGTTCGCTCAGTGGGTTTCTTGCTTCTTTCATTCTTTTAGGCTTCCACAAAGAATTAATCATTCTGGGGTAAACTCTGTTAGCTAGAGGCTGTGCTGGCAGTGCGTCTGCCCCTCTGGGCTAGTTGTCAGCCGGTGTCCATGCACACTGATCTTAACCCAGCCAGCAGATTCACAGGTGCCTGAGAACATCACCAAGGACATTTGGATCGGAACAAATTGCTTCCGTCTTAAACATCTCCACTGACAACTGTTATGGTCATTATAACCTGACAGTGGCGCTGTTTCTCAAGGAAAGAGGGGCTGGAGGCTGCTGAGACCGCCTTTGAGAGTGTGAAGGACATCATCAGGTGGAGAGACCCCGCCAGGTATTCTGAGCCAATTTTCATTTTCCAGGCAACACATAGAGACCCAGCAATGAAAAGATAAAATAATAAAATGAAAAGACTTTTTCACAAAGTCATGCCACAGACTCACAAGAGAGGCAAGGCTAGACAAGAAGAGCCTCCCAATCATAAACTTTTCCTCGTGTGTGTGTGTGTGTGTGTGTGTGTGTGTGTGTGTGTGTGTGTGTGTGTGTGTATACACTATGTGTGGAAGCCAGAGGACAACCTGAATGTTGTTCCTCAGGCACAATCAATCTTTTTTAAAAAAAGACTTATTTATTTGCAAGCAGAGAGAGAGAGAGAGAGAGAGAGAGAGAGAGAGAGAGAGAGAGAGAGAGAGAGAGAGAGAGAGAGAGAGAGAGAGAATGAGCATGCTCCTTAACCTCTGAGCCATCTCCCCAGGCCCCCAGATCATAATCTTGCAATTGTCTTTTACACAAAAGGTTCCTAGCCCTAAATGGTGCCAAAAATGGAGAAGGTTTAAGAGAAAGCTGGATGAATCATTTGGTACCTAAACTCGTGATATTTTAAAGGAATGAAGTCACTGAATTTCAAATATCTATTCTCCACCATGAGCCAAATTTAATGTGCAATGTATTATAAAATAGAATTTTAATATCATCTGTGATTTAATGAATAATTTAATTCCTATTTTCATATGTTTAAATGATGAAAAGTAATGTACATATGAAATCAAATGTGATATTGTTTTCCATGAAATGTAGGTAAATTAAACAGTTAAATTTCCTGCTTAAAGGATCCAAACAGGGGTCGCTGCTTCTCTCTCTTTTAAAAATTTTTGTTTATTATTTGTTTATTTATTTATTTGAGAGAAAGAGAGAGGGGGAGGGAGGGAGAGAGTGAAGATCTGTACACCAGGGCCTCCTGTCACTGCAAATGACACATGTACCTTTACTTCCAGAACAATCTCTTTGGTCCTGCTTCTCTTTGTTATGACTGCGTATTGTTATTACTAGCAGTGCTCAACAGTGAGCTATATCCACAGTTTTTTTTTATAAACTACCTAATCTCAAGGTTGTGCTGAGAGAAGTAGCAATAATGTGACGTCCGTTAAGTTTTGGTAATTACCACCCAGATTCAACAGAAGGCTCTAGAACTCAAAGCCTTTTTGTTTTCTGATCTGAGAAATGCTGATGGTAAATAAACTATCAGACTCAGCCAAGACGCCTGATAGGTAGATCTGCCTTCTCACCTGCTTCCAACACCCGAGATCACCTTCAAACATTAGTAACAATAGAGCAAACGGTTATGTATTTCTTAATGAGGAGACATCCCAGTGGGAGGTTACAACTGGTTTTAGAGATACAGTGTCCCTTTGGTGACAAGGGACCGCCCTGTGTGGCAGCCAGGCAGCAGAGACATTGGCCTGTTGCAATGAGGTCTTGTGGTGAAAACATGGCTCTTTTATCTGTCGGGTGGAGCTGGAATGGGTTGGAGAAGAGGATGATTTTCAGAAAAAAATTTCTCAGTTAGATCAACACTATGGACTTAGCTTCAAAACTGTTTAAGGCTAGCATGGTAGCTCATACCTATGATCCCAGCATTTGGGAATCGAGGCAGGAGGATTGCCTCAAGTTCAATGCCAGCCTAGGCTATGTAGTGTGTTCCGGGCTAAGCTACAGTGTAAGAACATGTCTTAAAAACAAGCAAACAGTAGCAACAACAACAAAAATAAACACACACACAACAGCAACAAAACAAAACGTACCACCCCCGAACCAAGTAATCAAAAACCCTATTTAATTTCTTTTAAGTTTTTTTTTTTGAGGTAGGATCTCATTCTAGCCCAGGCTGACCTGGAACTCTGTAGCTCCAGGTTGGCTTCAAACTCACAGCAATCCTCCTGCCTCAGCCTCCTGAGTGCTGGGATTAAAGGCATGTGCCACCACACCCAGATTGATTTTTTTTCATTAGTTACTAAACTCTCTTTGTTGAAGGATAATTGACAAAACTTACATATACCTAAGGTATAGAATGTGATTATTTAGTGTACATATACATAATGAGATAATTACTACTCTTAAGCTAATTAAAAGGCATCATTTCACATAAATTACTATGTTTTTTGTATGGATGTGGTGCTAATATTCAAGATAGACTTTCAGCAAATTTCAGGATGCAACACATTATTATTAGAGTCACTGTGCTTGCTATACATCAGGTCTCTAGATGAAACAGTTTCAAATACATTGATCCTAAAATATCTCTGTCATTCACAACTTTTCCCAAGTAATTAGTAGCACACTATCTGTTTCTTATGGCCTGTTTTCATTTGAAAGGGAAAGGCCTATTTACAGCTACACTTAGCTGCTATTTAAATTAATTTATAGCACATTCAGAAGACTTTATTGTGACTCAATAAAAAAAGGCATGCATTTGTTTGTGTATTTATTTATTTAAGACAGGGTATTTCATAGCTCTGGCTGGCCTCCAACTTGCTAGACAGCCTCATGGGCCTTCCTGACCAATGGTTCACTGTGGTAGTGGGGAGGTAACCCATCTATTTTTTATTTTTATTTTATTTTTTTGGTTTTTCGAGGTAGGGTCTCACTCTAGCCCAGGCTGACCTGGAATTCATTAGATAGTCTCAGGCTGACCTTGAACTCACAGTGATCCTCCTACCTCTGCCTCTGTGCTGGGATTAAAGGTGTGCACCACCATGCTTGATTCTCTTTTATTTATTTATTTAAAAATATTTTATTTATTTATTTATTTGAGAGAGAGAGAGAGAGAGAGAGAGAGAGAGAGAGAGAGAGAGAGAGAGAGAGAGAAATGGGCATGCCAGGGCCTCCAGCCACTGCAAACAAACTTCAGATGCACCACCTTGTGCATCTGGCTTTATGTGGGTACTGGGGAATCACACTCTGGTCCTTCTGCTTTGCAGGCAAAGGCCTTAACCACTAAGCAATCTCTCTGGCCCTCTATTTTTTATTTTATTGACTATTTTATCTTGCTATTATCATCCAAGTTTTCTAACACAAATCATAGCTAATAAATAAGAAAGTCTGTAGAATGTGAAAAATACAGATTAGTACACTATAATTTATTTTGTAGTCCTAAATTTTAAAAGTTGTTTTTACTATTGTAATCCAGCCAGTTAGACAAATGTGCTTTTACTGGACTAAAGCAAAGCAGAAAAATGTTCCAAAGTCTTTTCAAGGTCATCCTTGGCTGTCAATCAGGCTAACGTGACAACCCATGATCTCCTGAAGTTTTCATCAGCAGAATCTCTCTCTCTCTCTCTCTCTCTCTCTCTCTCTCTCTCTCTCTCTCACACACACACACACACACACACACATTTGCATGTGTGGATTAAAAAAACCCCTTTCTACTTGATTTAAGAGTGAGTACATTTGGCTTTTCTTTTTTTTTTTAAGCTGTGATTAATTTCAAAAAAACATTTGGAGTTTTATCTTTGACCTGTGAACGTCCCTACTGAATCACGAGGGTTTCACAGTGAGAACATTTCCTCTCTGGTTCTGGCCCATGGAAGCACTTGTGAGGAAATTGTATCAGCTTTGCAAGGAGACAGAAGCCCAGGTGACACCCCTTCATTTCACACCCAAGCCTGTTAGGAGCCCAGTGTTTAGCAAAAGATGAGAAAGCACACACATTTGCACTGTCCCCCCAAAGAAATACTTCGAAAACCATGGGAACATGGGAACGTGAGGTGCACTAGGCTTGTTTTGAGAGAGATTTCCAGCCAGGTGGAGACAGGCGGCTGCCTGAAAACAATCTGAACAAAAATAGCTGCGTGGCTCGCCGGGCGCCTTACCATATTGTCCTCAACGTGAGGATATTAATTTCACGGTTTTCACCGAGAAGTTTAAACATAGAACATGTCACAAATAAGCGGCAATCTCACAAGCCTCGATCAGCTGGGATTTCAGTCTGCAGTTTTTAAATTCAGCCCAGTCCCCAAGGGCCAATCAATATTCTTAGCACAGGGCCCAAATGCAATGGGTGTGTTTTTGCCTCTTTTCTCAAGGTGGGAGACTGGGGTATAGAAAGAAACCAATTCCCTGGTGGGGGGCTGGGGCTCCTAACAGCTGCAGCGAGTCTGCTCTGGGTCCCTTTGGCCTGTTCCTCGGGAATAGCCTCATTCTGACCCCATTATTTTAACCCTTGAACATGAGCAGTGTCTGAAAACGCACACACACACACACACACACACACACACACACACACACACACACCTAGCTGTGTCAAACAAAGAGAGTATGAACAAAATTATATACACAAACAGCAGAACCTCCCACAGAAATTGCTGGGAGAATTACCATCTACACGGGTTTTATTTACGCTCTCTGGTTTCTAAGCCACAACCTCTCAAGGGCCAGTGTTGGGGACACAGGTATGTTCTCATGAGGCAGCATCCCTTTAGAACATTCTAGAGGGAGAGTGTCGTAGTCAGCCACATGTCGCTGGGATGAATCTCCAAACCAGGCACAATTTGGAGGAGGAAAGGATTTATTAAAACTACAGATTGAGGGGAAGTTCTGTAACAGCGAAAGAGGATGGCCCTCTTTCACAGGTCCAAGCAGAGAGAGAAAGCCATCACCAACACCATATACACAGAACAGCAAACAGGCAGGGGGCCAAGGAGAGAATTTCTTCTCCTTTATATAGGCTTAGGGTGGGGTCTTGCAACCCTTCCCCAGATTTAATGGCTTCCTGAATCTCTGGAATTTCCTTCCTGCACTGCCAACACAGGAAAGGATGTTTACTTCCAGCTTCTTTGAGCTTCTTTATTTCTGCCCCTTGCTGAGAGGCTGCCTTCCTGTAAACATCCTCAAAGACCCACCCAGGATAATTAAAAAGAGCAAGTTGACAACAAAACCTAACCATCACAAGTCCACCCCTTGTCAACTTGACATCAAACCATATCTCCTTACACTATGCTTTTAACATATAATGGCACAGAGCAAACATTTCCACCTGCTATGAGGCATAACAAGGAAACACGGGCCAATGCAAACTCAACAAACATCAGCAAACAGCCACATCTGCAGTTTAAGTCCCATACCACAACCAGTGACTGACAGTCTCTGGATTTTTCCAATTTTGTCCCTGCTTGTTGGCTGCTGGTGCTTGTTCGTGACTTGCACTCACATCCTGCTCTCCTACCCTTCCTGGACATCGGAACCCAGTTTCCTCGGCCTCACATTGTGGACTGAAGAGCAGCCACTCCCCAAGGAGCCATAAGGCCTTCTGGGCTGGATTGGGACTGCTGAGGCCTCCAGCCACATGGACTGAACTGCTACTTTCTTCACCTGTGGGCCTGCAGACTGCTATTGTTGGACTGTCGTAAGCTACCCCAATAAATTCCCTTTTACTACAATCCATTCTGTCAACTCTGTTTCCTCTAGAGAACCCTGACTAATAGGAAATGAAATGAAAAACCCTGTTTTTCACTTATATTTTTTTCTGAAATTATGCAAAATACCTATTCATGCAAACTGACAGATTTTATTCTTTGAAAATTAATTTTTCTTTTTCTTTTCTTTTTTTTAAATTTCTGAATAGTTTGGGGTTGAGAGGTAGTGGAAGTGGGGAACGAGGATCTCACAATGACAGCTCAAGTTCCTTTGCCTGGTGGGGCCCAGGTTTAAGTTAGTTGGTGCTAACCTTAAGGGATTTGGTTAGCAACACTAACAAAACCCAAGTTACCCAGGGAGAGAAGGGATAGAAAAAACACACTGTTACAATCAATTAGGAAAGATGGGAGCCCCCTGGTCCTCAGTGTGGGGTCTCATTTGTCTTTCACTGAAGCCTCAATTGAGCTCTTTCTGCAATTGAACTTTTACCTAATCACTTAAAATGTTAGAGTGCTCAGAATCTAAACTCTAGCGCCATTGCACACTGATGAATAACCAAACAAAAATCAAACCATACACTGTTTTCTCCTGTGTTTTCAAACCACCAATTCTCTTAACTAAATGCCAAAGGAAATGAAACTTTTCAGAAAGAGCCAAACGTGCAAACAGGAAGAGGGTCTAACCCAACAACTCAGCAGCCATCTTAGAATTAGCAGAATTATAGACTCATCTATAAGGGATTGGGGAGGGAAGTAACGAAGAATGAACAGAATTGACCTACTGAATTTAGGGTGGTATTGAATTATTTCTTGCCTCCCAACAGAGGGCATGGAGCTGTGTGCATGGTGGTGCATGCCTGTAAATCCCAGTACTTGGGAGGCTAAGGCAGGAGAATCACAAATTCAAAGTCACAAATTCAAATTCAAAGTCCAGGGGACATAGCAAGTTCAAGATCAGCTTGAGCTACATAGTGACACCCTGTCTCAAAAAAGAGGGAGAGACATGAAGTGTCCCTTCACTTATAGTCTGTCCTGCCTTTTAGTGGATCTGTGACTCAGTGGGCCCAAAGCACCTAGAATTAACGGTACCCTAATACTCAAAAGCACTTCATTTTCTTCTCACCCTCCATTGTTTTAAAACTGAGTTTGACTAAAGGTTCTTGATTGCAATGGTTATTTATGGTTAATATCATTAGACATCTGGTTTGGATTAAGGCTGTTAATTAGTTTCTGCCCTTGACTTTTTCCAATTAAAGCATAGAGGCCTTGATGCTAAACACCTGGGCAGATTACCTCATTAGATGAAAGAAACATACACAGTCATTCACAGGTAATTATTTTAACTTTTGACACGTGTTGTGGATTAATCACTTGATGAAAGGGCGGCTTTCTGCATCAGTGGCTACAATATTCTGATTCCTGGGTGAGGAAGCTGGTACCAGGGCTGCCTTTATATAACGTCATGATCTTATTGTTTATCTATCTATCTATCTATTTATTTATATATTTATTTGGCATGGAGAGAGAATGAATATGAATATGTATGGGCGCGCCAGGGCCTCCTGCCACTGCAAATGCACTCCAGATGCATGCACCACTTTGTGCATCTGGCTTTATGTGGGCCCTGGGGACTCGAACCTGGGTCATCAGGCTTTGCAAGCAAGTGCCTTTAACAGCTAAGCCATCTCTTCTCCAGCCCAAGACCTTTCTTGATGTTTGATGTGTGATTTGATTTGTTTTTCTTCCCCTTGGACACAGGAGCAAATACACACTAGGCATTCCTACTTTGTCCCCAATGGTCCCAATGTCCAACACTCCTGATGTCCAAGAAAGTTTGGGGAGACTCGTGGCTCTAAAGGTGAGGCATCTTCTCTTTTTAATTCAGAAATAGAAAATCCTTTCCGCCTCTTCTTCCGCTCGGTTCCCTGAGTCATGGTGGGTGAGTTTTAATTCTGCTTTATTGTTGAGATCTTAAGTATCTCTGGAGCTTTGAGGAAGGACCCCAGTGAGTAGGGGACAGAGAGGAGGAAAATGGGGACACCTTCACAAGATTTGCTCATACAATGTATATAATTATTCATAATAAAGATATTAATTTAAAAATAGAAAATCTCATCTCTACCTTTTATATTCTTTAAAAAAAAGGAAGAGAAAAAACCAAATACAAGTCTCTGAGAATCTTTAGCTCCAGGGTTGTTCCATGGATCAGTCAGCCCCAGTTCACAGAGAAGCGCCAGGCTTCTTGTGACTGTCACAATGGTCCAGCTAGTCCCAGGGAGTGCCAGCCACTTAGCACTCAGGCCTTGGCTCCCACTCCCTCTCCAGGACATCTCTTGAGACCTTCTTCCCCTGGAGACCTGATCCCTGAGGCCCCTTCTCCAAGCCTTTCTTAGAACTCACAACTGATTCACTGTTCTTCCCTGGGAAACTCTGGGGCTCCGTGAGCCTCTTGCAAGCCTCAGTGCATCCTGTTTGCATTCGAGTCATCCTTGGCATTGTCATAGCTCCTCAGGATATGACCAACCTCTTCACCCACTCGCTCAGGTTGTCAGAGACAGCCAGAGAGAGTCCCTCCCTCCACCAAGCTGACAGCCAACCAGGGAATGCATCCATACACCTGCTGAGGTCTCGGAGTGCTAACAGCAATGAGGGAAACAGAGTCGGGATGTGACCCAGGAGCTAACATTGAAAATAACAAATCCTCATTGGGAAGGACTATGGCTCTCACTTCCATCCAGCTGTCCAGAGTCATGAACTAGGTACTACTACTGAGGGTACCTGCTTCAGAGAGGAGAAATGGAGGCTGAGCGAGCCGAGGATGCACAGCTCATCATAGTCAGTTAGCACATGTACTCCTAGGTCACCTCACCACTCTCCTCAGGCCACAGCAGGCAGAAGTCCTAGCACTGACCGTGGTGTCCTGCCTCCATGGTGTGCACTGCGGGGTCTCGGGAGAGGCCCTGGGACCTTTACTGAGGAACTCTCGGAACCCAGTTCAGACGATGGGCTGTTATTGTTATTTACAATGGTACAAGCCACCATCGGACACTCAGAGGTTTACACCAATGGCTGTGTTTACTTTGCTTATGAACTTTTGATTTGGACAGGGCTTTGCAAAGGCAATCCCATCCACTCAGCATGGGCGAGGTGCCTGGAAGGCTGGGGGCTAGAACCCCCTGAGCCAGGCATCTACAGGAGATTTCCCCTCAAGACCACGTGGCTTCCTCAGAGTAAGGAGTCACAATTTCAAGGATGAACATCAAAATAGACAGAGACCTAGAATCAGAGAGAGAAACACAAAGTGAAAAGAGAGAACCAGGGGAGCGGAGCTGCCCAGTTTCAGAAGTCACTTGGCATTTTTTCTACCACATCCTGTGTCTTCAGAGAGTTGCCAAACCTGGCCATATCCAAGGAGAGGGAATTGGGCTCCACTTTTTAAAAATTCTATACCTTTTTCTTATTTAAAGTTTTTTTCCTCAGTAACAATAGACTTATATTTTGTTCCTCACAGAATCATAATTTAAAAAGTGAAATATATTGTACTTTCTTTCTTTCAGAGGATTTTCATGTTATTTTTAAAAAAAATCTTTATGTGCATTACACAGGATACGATTTTTTTCACTTTTGTGGATGAGGAAATGTTCTAAGGTCAAGAGATAATGTTTGGAATCCTTTTTACTATAACTTGGAGAAGTAGCCACAAAATTTTTGCTTTCTGTGTATGTTTGTGTACATGTGTGTGAGTGTGAGTGTGTGAGTATGTTTGTGTGTATGTGTGTGTATATTTGTGTGTGTATGTGTATGTTTGTGTGTATGTGTGTGTGTTCATGTGTGTGAGTGTGAGTGCACTTGTGCCACAGTATGCATGTGGAGATCAAAGGACAATCTCAGTGGTTGGCCCTCACCTTCCTCCTTGTTGGAGGCAGGGACTCTCATTCTTCACTTTGCCAGGCTAGCTGATCCCAGAACTTCTGGAGATTCTTCTGTCTCCACCTCTCATCTACCCTACATTTGTTACATTGTCCTGCTTTATGTGGGTTCTGGGTTCTAGATTTATGCTTGCATAATGGCAAGCACGTTATCCACTGAGCCACCTCCCCTGTCTAAATTATTGGCCTTCTTGGAACCAGCACAGGAGGCAGGTTGTTGGTCCCCATCATTCCTGGGAATGGTTTCCTTGGAGTCGTTTCTTTTGTATGAATGAATAGGATGGAGTTAGACTTTGCATCTAGGTCCATCTTGATGGGAAAGTCTTTTCTTCAAATTCCACACTATCTTCCTCCTGAGGGCACATGCATAGAGCTCCCTTAAACAATTCATTTATTTATTCTGTCACCCAAACTTCAAATATGTAACAAGCACCTCCCATCTGTGAGACCTGGCATTCTATTTGCAGCTCACTGGGAGTGCAGCAGGTAGTGAGGCCAGGATGGGAAGGATGGAGACAGGGAACCTTCAGGAGCTTAGGAGGTACATCACCCCCCCCCAGGAGGTGTGGAGTTGGGAAGGCCAGGCGTCCCAGGGAAGTGACATGGAATGAATATGGATGAATTAGGCTGCTGCTGGTGGAGGAAGACTATTCCATCAGAGAGCAGGATGTGCAAAGACCCTTGACGGGAACGAAGAGAGCTGTGCATAGATGGTGTGCATGAGGTGCACACCATGAGGCTGGAGAGGTGAGTTTGGGCATGCCTGGTCACTTATTTTAAGGGTGACTACAGTATTAGCTAATAGATGTACTTGAAGGTCATCTCCAGATTCAGTGGCTATCAACAGTAGATGTGTTCTTTCTCTCGATTCTGTGGCCAGGCTCAGAGAGGCTGCCTGCCTCCAGGTAAGTCAGCTGGAAGCTCTGAGGGGGCTGCAATGTTCAGGGCGGTTATGCATGCATGGCCTCTCCTCTTCACACCTTGCTTAGAGCAGAACAGCTGAGCAACAAGACTTAGATGGGCATCACAAGATGCTTAAAGTCTAGGACTGGAAGTGTCCCAAAGTCACCTCTGCATCTTATTGGCCAAAGCAACTCTATACACAGCACAGGTAAAAAGTCTCTGCTTGTCCACAGAGGAGCATGAATGGGTGCTATTTGCTCATGGTTCCTCACATGTATCACAGCCCCCACACCTTACATGCACACAGGCCTCAGTTTCCAGAGTCTTGACCAATCACTGTTAGAAGTAGATACTGTAGCAGTTCAACAGTTGTCCTCCCACCTCCATCCCTTCCTGGCTACTATGCCCCACACTAGGTCTGGCGTTTTAGAATGATCTATTGTTCTGGTACTTGAATACAGCTAGACTAAGATTCCACCACCCCTAGCCCACACCATATAATAGTCATATTATTGAAGACCCTCACTCACAATGTAGTTCCCTTCTCTCTCCATAAGCCTTACCCCATTTTCTCCCCTTTTAAACCTAGGTTCTAGAGTCTCTCTCTCCATAAATACGTGTGTGTGTGTGTGTGTGTGTGTGTGTGTGTGTGTGTGTGTGTGTTTTTCTGGCATTAAATACAAGTCTTGGGCTCATGACATAGCTTGTCTCCCATGCAACCCCATCTTGATCCCTGAACCTGACAGATACAATGGATGCATAAGCATCACTTTCACACTTCCTGTGTGGAGTGATCCCAGCTAGAATCCCCTCACACATGTAGAGGACCCCGTCTCCAGGCAGTTTCTCCAGCCAGCCCTAGGGAACAGTGGACACTTCTGTGAATTCAGCATGGGGAGGGAGATTGTGACATTTAGCTCAACATCCTCTGCATAATTTTATCCAGTTACTCCTGTTGTGATCATCATACTGACCACGGGCTCCATCAGCTCATTATAGATGTGTACACACATATACTCACGTATATACTTTGTTAATGTGGAGGATCAGTAAAAGCTACTTTAAATTTTAGGTCCTTTGGAGTTGAGTTCTCTTCCTGCATTCTATCTGTCTCAGTGATTGAATGTTCATGTATGGTACTTTTTCTTAAGTCTAGCTACTCCCTTTCAAAAATAGTGTATTCATTGCACTGACTTTCCAAGGTCATTTTGAAGGTCACTTGGAAATATAGCTTTAGCATTCATGACATGGTTTTGCTTGTTCAAATCCCAGGCTGAAGAGAGCTTATGCTATAGCACAGCACGCTCTCCTTTGGGAACTGACTGATGATTTTCCTGATGTACGATGTGGGCTTCGCCAAGGAGCGCCTACACTACCCAAGCATGCTGCCTCATTGCCTTCAGGTGAGCCACACCTATCTGAGCATTATTAGATTGTTCATGTTTAGGCAAAAGCTATCTTTTGCATGTTCAATTAAGGTTTAAATTACAAATACTTTTTAAAAAGGAGATAGAGAGAGTTGAGAGAGAGAAAGAGAGAGAGAGAGGTCAGGAGAGAAGAGAGAGAATGGGCACACCAGGGCCTCTAGCCACTGCAAACAAACTCTAGACACATGCTTCACTTTGTGCATCTGCTTTACATGGGTGCTGGGGAATCAAATCCAGGCCGTCAGGCTTTGCAAGCAAGTGCCTTTAACTGCTGAGCCAGCTCTCCAGTCCCTCGAGTACTATAAATTATTTTCCCAACTGAATTTTCAAATTGCCTAAGAAAGGCATAGTACACAATGCTTCATAAATGACCAACACTGAGTGTCCTCCAAGCCCAAGCACAGGAGCTGCTCTGCACTGAGACAGCATCATCAGCGTAAAGGAAACACCTTCACCTCCACTGCTGTCCATCCTAAGCACAACACTCAAGGTCACAGATCTTTGCTTGTAACTGCTGTGTCTTCCCTTTTGTTCTGAATAAGGTTTCTTGAGAGATTTCATCTTAGTACATTTTCAGTTGCTATCACAGAATACCCAGCACAGGATATTTTATAAAGCCTAGAGGCTTATTTGATTCATGGTTCTGAAGGTTGAGAAGTCCAAGAGCCTGGGAACATCTGGTTGAGAGCCATGTTGTGTCATAAGACAGAGAGGCCATCACATGGCCAAAGTCTTCATACCAGAGACAGAGGCACCTGGCTTTCATAAGAGACTCTCAAGAGAACCCATAGATTCTTCTTTAAAACAATATTTTAATTTATTTATTTGTAAACAGAGGGAAACAGGAGACAGACAGAATGAGTGCACTAGGGTCTCCCACCACTGCAAACAAACTCCAGATGCATGCGTCTCTTATTGCATCTGGCTTTATGTGGGCATTGGGGAATCAAACCCAAGTCATTAGGCCTTGTGGGCAGATGCTTCAACCACTGAGCCATCTCTCCAGCCCCCATTAATTCTTAATATACGAGTGGATTAATACATTCATGAGGGAAGACCTGTTCTGATCTAATCATCATTTAAAGGTCCCACCTTTTCCCACCTATGGCGGTGAAGCCGTAGCAGTCACAGACTGAAAGGGTGTCTTTAGCATTGAGTCCTTTTTTTTAAAATCAGTTCCACTGGAGAAGTAGCATAATTTACTATTTCTTACTTTGGGGTGGCTTAGAGTGTGTGTTTGTAGATCAACAAGGTAACAGCAAAGAGACCCTCAGCGGAGGTTCTGTGACCGTCTCTCGCTGTTCCCTGGCAGGGAGCCCTGGCCCTAAATCTTAACTGACATATCAACGTTGCCACGTGTTGCCTTGTGGTTTTTCTAAAAGTTTTGTTTCATTTCAATTACTTTTTTCCTTATGAAAGGAGTAAGAAATATTTTCTAATGGAACAACTTAAAAATATTTTTGAAGTTTCACTTCAAAAGTAGACAGAATGGTTTTCTGAATTCTTCTGTGCCCACCAGCCAGCTTTTGTCTCAGCCATAATCCTGGCCTTCTGAGGATTTGAAGAAAATCCAGCCTTTATGTTGTTTCACTTACACATACCTTAGAAAAATGAAAGTTTTTTTAAAAGAAAGTATAACAATATAGAACAAAGGCAATTTGTTTTGGCTCCTGGCTTGTGGAGGGGTGCTATCCAATATTATTTTGTCACTCTAACTTGCTTCTTGGGAACTCTAGCCCCACCCAAAAAATCTGCATACATATATTAACTATTCTGTTCCTATGACCGAGGACTGTATTTTAAAAAGAGAATTAGTTCCTTCCTCCCTTTCTTTCTTCCTTCCTTCCTTCCTTCCTTCCTTCCTTCCTTCCCTCTCCTTTCTTCCTTCCTTCCTTCCTTCCTTCCTTCCTTCCTTCCTTCCTTCCTTCCTTCCTTCCTTCCTTTCTTTCTTTCTTTCTTTCTTTCTTTCTTTCTTTCTTTCTTTCTTTCTTTCTTTCTTTCTTTCTTTCTTCTTTTTTGGTCTTGCTCTAGCCCAGACTGTCCTGGAATTCACTATGTAGTCTCAGGCTGGCCTTGAACTCACAGTGATCCTCCTACCTCTGTCTCCCAAGTGCTGGGATTAAAGGCATGTGTCACCATGCCCCGCTAAGAATTTCTTTATTCAGCAAAATTCTGCTGACATTACAAGCAGAACTGTGCTATACCTTGGGTGGTCGGAGCTAGAACACCCAAGCTGGTCGAGAACCTGCAAATCAGCCATGATCAAAACAAAAAAGCCATAGACAACCCAATTCCATCAACAGGACCAGAGACGATGGCTGACACCCAGACAGGAGATGAACCACTCCTAACTCATCATCTAGGGCTCAAAGGATACCTCTGAGGAAGTGGTGAGATGAGCAAGAGAATTACCTCCACAGCAAGTCAGACAACCTATGAAAGGGTGCTAGAGCCAGACACCAAGAAGACTCAACATAGCCCAAAGCAGAAACCCAGATACTCTTTAAGATCTCAACAGAAAAGCAGACTTAAAACTCACTCACCATGACTCAGGGAACTTAGCGGACGAGGGGGCAGAAAGATCGTTAAGAGCCATGGTGGGAGAGAATATCCAGAGACAATGCCCCACTCAACAACAGCACACAAAGAAAGAAAACCTAGCTACTTCTTATACAATTCATGCCCCCCTTTCCCATGGATGGGTCCAGCAATCCCACTGAGAAGGGCCCTCAGGGGTTAGGGACAGGGAGGAGGGAAATGGGGTTCTATCACAAGTCTTGCTCATACAATGTATCTATTTATTAACAGCAAATAAATAAATTAATTAAAAGCAACAACAACAACAATACGAATGCAGTGGCAAGAGGTGTAGCTAAGTAGAACACTCAAGGCCTTGGATACAACTATGAGTGCTGCAAGCATGAACCAGCAAATATCCCCAACAGTAATACTGCTGCAGGGGTGTATGTAGTTACACTGTGTCTGGGAGCAATTTCTTTCACTTGCATACATTTAAAAATCTACTCTGAATGTAGCTTAGTGGTAGAGTGTTTGTCTAGAATGCACAAGGCCCTAGGTTGTACACACACACACACACACACACACACACACACACAGAAAACACCTAGATTCTGGTCAAATTCTAATTGTTGATTATGAATTAATTTGGGATACATAATGTATAGCTCATTTTAAGTGAATATAGATACTAACGAACCAAGATATCTTATTTATTTATAAGGAAAGAGAGAAGGGAGAGAGAGAAGAAAGAGAAGGAATGAGCACACTAGGGCTTCTTGCTACTGCAGACAAACTCCAGATGCATGTGCCACTTTGTGCATCTGTCTTTACGTGGTTACTGGGTGTTGCAGTCAGCTTTCTAGTTGCTGCGCAGAAAAAACCCAAACAAAAGTGGCTTGTGGAGGAATGGGTTTATTTGGCTTACGGACTCGAGGGAGACTCCATTCTGGCAGGGAAAACGATGGCATGAGCAGAGGGCTGGACATCACCTCTGCCACAACACTGCAAACGGCGGCAGGAAGGTGTGCCAAACTCTGGCAAGGGGAAGCTGGCTTATAACCCCATAAGCTCGCCCCCAACAACACAGCTTCATCGAGGTTGTAAAACCCAAACTGCCATCAGCTGAGGATCGATCTATCAGAACACATTCAATTGTTTGTGGGGGACACCTGTATCAAACCATGACAGTCCGCCCCTGGCCCCCACAAACTAATAATCATACGAGATATAAACACAATATGTTCAGCTCAAATCTTAAGTCCCCGCAGCTTTCAACTAAGCCATAATACCAAAAATAAACCCATAATGGCACAGAACATTCACAATGCAAAACATGAGGCACAGCAAAAACAGATTGACCAATACAAGATTCAAAACAAACAGGGCACCATCAATTTCTAACTCCAAGCTCAATGATTCTTAACCAATAACACAAGTCTCTTGGAGATTCAATTCCGCCCCTCCAGCTCGGCTACTCACAGTCCGGGAAAACTTCATCCGGTGCTGGCAGCTCGCCTTGGCACCCATCCATAGTCCTGGAATTCACTGGGTCTCCATTGCAACCCACAGTTCATCCTCATGGCTCCATTGGGTTCCATGCAGGCAACCTTGCACACCTGCTTCACATGCCGATGGCCATTTTTCAAAAACAACTGTGTTGCAAATCCAATGACCCTCTCTTTCTAACCAAATCTCCATTCCATAGAACCAGGTGGGCTACCAACTTGTTAATCCAGGGGGGATCAAAGCATTCAGGCCCCTTACTTCAAAG